>JAHBCN010004933.1:0-59581 GCA_019359885.1 Listronotus oregonensis | reverse complement strand
AAAATGTGACAAAAATTGTAACAATAAAACACTTATTTCATGTAAAACAAATGGGTTTAATGTGTCTTTAGGTTTAGGTTTTACATCACATTTCTATTGCTGCTCCTAAAAGCTTATTTAAGTTACTGTAGGTTTTCTTGAAATAAAATTTTGCATAAAATAGAGTTGCTATAAAATTTTAATTTTTAATTATAAACTTAATAAAATAATGCCTAAAGCCTAGACAAAAGTCTTTTAAAACGTATTTCTTGATAATTATACGTCTTAAAGTAAAGCAGCAGTTTAATGGATTTTCATTAACATTTTGTTAGAAATATATATATATATATATATATATATATATATATATATATATATATATATATATATATATATATATATATATATATATATAAATATATATATATATATATATATATATATATATATATATATATATATATATATATATATATATATATATATATATTAATATATATACACAGGGTGATTCACGTTTAGTGTCCGATTAAAAGTTCTTGGGAACCAAAAAAAGGACTTTTTGAAATTTGGCACACGGCCATAACAGGTAATAAGCTAAATTTTAAAAATATTTTGGCAAGTGCAGCGTTGCCAGATCTAACCGAAACCAACGGCAACATTGTAATTTTAAATGGAACACCCTGTTTTTCATTGCATATTCGGATTCTACACAAAATTCGAAGTAAGTTTTATTAACATCTTCCCTTACTTATATCTTACCGTTTTTAAGAAAATAATTAATCACTATTTTTTTAAGGAAAATCACCATGTTAAAAAGGTTTAATATTTACGTACCTAGCCGAGCTGGATACTAGAAATTTTTTTGGGGGTTGGAAAATGCATGTATTTAAAAGATCTGCATGCTATTATAGCAATATATCCTACAGGGTGTCCCAAAAAATTTGCATTTTAACCGATATTAAATAATGATTAAAACTCAACTTTTTTAAATACAACATACTGTAAATTTTGTGAAATTTTATCAATAGGAAAATATTTAGGAAACAAAACCGACCCTTTACTCTCTTTCTTTGCCCAAAAAAGCTTACTAATAAAATTTTAAATATACAATAAAATATTGTGTTTAAAAAAAAATACATTTTCATCCAAACGTATATTTTTAAATTCTTGAAATTAAATTGATTTCCAGAATTAAAATATAATTACAGGATTAGAAAAAAAAGTTTTTCTAAGCAAGAAAGACTGGTATTAAAATAATCTAAAAAAAATATCTAATTCCTAATTTTAAAATCACAGGCGCAAAGGTGTTAAACTTTTTTGCTTCCCAATTCAAGTTTAATTTTTAAAAGTTTAAAAATTATAACGTTTCATCGTAAACTTTCGTTAAAATCCCAAAGAAAAATTATAATTTTGCTGAACATAATACTTCTTATGCTCAGGTGTATCACGGTAATCCCTCTTCCGTCATGAATTTTACTTTGCAAAAGACGCGAATTTCTAATTTTGTAGACTTTGAAAAATAATCCTGTTATACAAACTTGCATTTTGTGCATTACTTTGTTACTTTGTACCTAAAACTTTTTTAAACTGTTAATACCTTATAAAAAAATTTTTTTTACTTTATGAGTAGTTTATGATTATTACTGGAAAAAAATATAAATACACTTAAAATGGAAAGAGCACGCCATTTCCCAAATTTTTTATACAGGGTGTCCCAGAATATGTGGGCAATGTTTTGGAATCTAATAAAAAACCTAAAAATATTATGACAAGTTCCCATAAACTTTTTTCCTATGACCTGCCCCTACGGAGATACAGGTACCTAATGGACGCCCCTGAAAATCGTTTTTTTTTAAATAACTTCCAAAATACTAGGCGTAAATAAATATTTTTTTAATGGTGGTTACCAGATAGGTCTTCTTAAAATGAACCTATTAAATAATATTTGGTTTAATTAGTTTGCAAGGGACGGACTAGCTCTGACACAATAATAGCAATTTTTTTAACACCCTGTATGATAAAGGCTTAACAATATTATTTTTGAATAGCTTTAACCTTAAACTAAAAAAATGGTACTCTTGATTGACATCGATAAAATCAACTGTTTACGAGAAATAAAATATCATGGTTGGTATTTTTTTACATTATACAAAACGTTTTCTAATTGTCCGTCAATATTTAAGAAAGCAATTTTTGGTCCATTTTAAGAAGAAAACTTTATATGAACGTATGTCCTAAACGCCTTAACTTTTGAGATATAGGGTGGTAAAATTTTCAAAAATAAAGCATTTATTATTCATATCTGTAATACCACTTTAGATATTTTAATGAAATTCGACATAAATGTACTATGTATCAAAAAGCATTTTTTTGTGTACCACATTTTTTTTTTTATTTTCACCAGTGGCGTTAGTACAGAATTTGACCTGCCTATTTTGGCAAATAAAAAAAATGTGGTCTCCGAAAAATGCTTATTACTACATAGTACATTTATGCCAAATTTCATTAACATATCTAAAATGGTATTACAGATATTAATAATAAATTATTTATTTTCAAAAATTTTACCACTCATCTGAAAAGTTAAGACGTTTAGGACATACGTTCATATGAAGTTTTTTTTTTAAATGGACCCAAAAATTGCCTTCTTAAATATTGACGTACAATTAGAAAACACCCTGTACAATGTAAAAAAAAATAATAAACATGATATTTTATTTTTCGTTGACAGTTGATTTTATCGATGTCAATCAAGAATACCTTATTTTTAGATCAAGGTTAAAACTATCCAAAAGAAATATTGTTAAACCTTTATCATACAGGGTGTTAAAAAAATTGCTATTATTGTGTCAGAGCTAGTCCGTCCCTGGCAAACTAAATAAGCCAAATATGATTAAATGGGTTTATTTTAAGAAGACTTATCTAGTAACCATCATATTAAAAAAATATTAAATTACGCCTAATATTTTAAAAGTAATTAAAAAAAAACGATTTCCATGGTCGTTCGTTATGTACCTGTATCTCCGTAGGGAAGGCTTGTAGGAAAAAAAAATATGGGAACTTGTCATAATATTTTTAGGTTTTCTATTGGATCCCGAGAGATTGCCCACATATTCTGGGACATTCTGTATGCAATAGATTATTGCAAATGTAACAGTATAAAAAAAGATGCTTAACCATCTAAATGCCAAACAAAAATAGTTTTAGCATATGTACTTTATTAAATATTAGATACATAAAAATATCTTTGAACATGTTATGTTTAAGTATTTTTTTTTTAATTGCAAAAAAAAGGAATTATATTGCTACTCTTTAGGAAAATATTAATTAAATCGTTTTATAAACGCGTTATAAATAATGTGCAATATTCTAGGATTATTAAAATTCTACTTTTACTAACTGAATTAAAAAATATGGCTGCACAACATGGCATATTTTTAGAGCCAGAATATAAAATATTAGTTAACGTATTACCTTAATTTATAAATGGTATTTATTTATTTACAGTTAAAATATTAATAGGTATAAATGTCTAAGACAATAAGTCGGTTCTAATTCTAAAAGAATATTAAATTTTTATTGTTCTTATTTTAATTATTTACATAAAGTTTCGCGCAATTCTATCCCTGTTTGTTGTATAGAGCGAACACAGTTCACATTTGATAAAAGACAGATAGAACTGCCCAAAACATTGTATTAATAATTAGAATAAGAACAATGGAAGTTCAAAATTCTTTAAGTGTTAATAATAAATGTGTTAATAGTGTTTCTGTTAGTTACATTAATAGGTCTGTTTGTTATCCAGAAATAGGGTACTCTATTTTACACTTTTTTGTCAAAAAACCGTTTGATATCGTCAGTGAAATTTAGGACTAGGCATTTGGTATGAATTCTAGTGTAAACTAGTTTTTACTTAATTACGCTAACTCTCGAAGTAGTGAAGTTTGGTTCCTGTTTAATACAAAAATTAAAGTTGTTTGTTTATGATTATAGCCATAAAGCCATTTTGTAATTTCTCAAATAAGTCTAAAACGCGTTTTTTATAAAAATCAAATCGGAACTTATTTACACTTAGTTACACTTTTTAGTCCTACACTCACCTACTCTGTCCTACCCTATCTAAACTTGATAACAAACAGACCAGTAGTCCTAGATGGTATGTTCATGGGCGACCGTCCACCGGTGGAGCTTATTATCTTAAAATCTCTGACGTAATTAAATATTTAGGAATCTTGTGTGACGCGTTATTTAGGGCGTGGCCAATACTATCTGTCAAATGTCAAATGTCACCTGTCAAATGTCAAATGGCATCTGTCACCTGTCATATGTCAAAAACCATGTGACTTGGAAAATGGCCGTTACGCGTAGGATACTTGTGCTAAGACCTAATATTGATTTGCGCAAACTCGGAAATTTTAAGTTATGCCGTTCGGGCGCTATCGACTAAAATCGTTATTTAACCCTGATGATGAGTCTAAGGCGCGCGGTTTAAATTTTTTAAAATTAGTGTAACGTCATACCTATCGAATAGCGAAAACCGCATGGCGCCATCTTTAGCCATAAAGACGCTACAGCTGTTTAAAAATCGTCGAAATTGATCAATTAGCGATTAGGACGGTAACCCTATAGTAAATTGATCATTGCGCTCTTAGTATTACGCCTAAAGGAATAAAACTTAGCCAAAGGATAGTTGTTTACGGCAATAATTTCAAGGCCAAATGTCAAACGTCAAACCTAACATGTAGGGCTCCACGCTTAAGCACCAGGCTTGGGGCTTAGGCGTGGGGTAAAGAGCCTTAACAGGTAAATTCTAAACTTCCAAAAGGTTTTATACAGAATATTAATATTATTATTATTAAAAAGAACACTTAATAAATTTATTTATTCCGCCTATGGCTAACTATAGCAGCTATTAAAAATAAAATTATTAAATAAAGTTACATTCGCTAGAAAATAATAATTAACAAGTCCAAGCGTGTATTATTTACAACAGAAATAACAAACAGATAAGCAAAATTCTTATCACGGCGAAACGGAAACAACATCCTGTTAGGAATTAAAATATTATTTCACAAGGAAAATTCCAGAACCTTGCATTCCCACGTCTCAGCGGAAATAACAAAAAGCGCGCCATACTCCACATTTACACAATATTAAATGGTGCTATGTTGCACGGTTGGCGTAGGAATTCATTCTCCTACCAAGCGCTTAACCGCCTTAACTCTACCCAATCACAGCACAGTTGCCAGAAGCCTCAACGTCACCCACAGCCGAGTATAAATAAGCTGAAAATACGGTTAAACACATCACATCGTCAGTTAGAGCCACCTTAAACAGTGTTTTTCCAGTGAATTTTTGAACTTTTTAGACTTTTTATTATTTTTTGTGAAGAGTGATTTTTGTTTTACAATCGTAAGTACTTAGTTTTATTTATTGCTTAAAAACCATTTTTCCTTATAATTACACATAGTTAAATACAAGTTCTTATTTTTATTAGCGCTAGTAATTTATATATTACAAATATAACAAACACCCATCAAATCTTTAAAACTATTATTTTTTGAATGTCTTCATATTGGCTATACATAAATTTCCTATTAATATTAAAAAATGATCAAAAACTTATTAATAATAGTCATTTTGCATATTACCAACATAATATATGTTTTTAATATAAACAAGAATAAAAAAAACTATTTACCAATTGTAAGTACTTGGCTTTATTGCTTAAAACTCATTTTTCCTTATAACTACACATGGTTAAATACAAGTTCTTATTTTTATTAGTGTTAGTAATTTTTTATTACAAACAAATATGTTAGTAATTTTTTATTACAAACAAATATAACAAACACCCATTAAATCTTTTAAACTATTATTTTTGAACGTTTTTATATTAGCTATACATAAATTTCCTATTAATATTAAAATTTATCGAAAACTTATTAATAATAACCATTTTACATGTTTTTCAAAAAATATTATATTTTTTTTAATATATACAAGTGTCAAAAAAACTTTTCTTAAAAATGTCATTTTATGAAAGATCGTTATCAGCCGGGATGGTGAAGCCACTTTTCCCGATATTTGGCAGTTTTTTTCTAATAGTTTCTTCAGAAAATGAGTTTTGATCAACTGCGCACCTTTTACAAAGGTCCTTATATGTTTTTCGCTTATAACTTAGCTCCTAATTGCCGGATCAATACCGTTTTTCTCTAAACCATTAAGGATATTAAAATACACATTTTACTTGAGAAAATTTAAAATTTACATAAGGTCCTTTTGACCTCCACATATAGAACTTGGTTATTTATCAACCGATTGGAATTTTTTTTTTATTCTAATTAAGGATATTAAAACATATATTTTACTTGAGAAAATTTAAAATTAGCATAAAACCCTTTTGGTAATACTATGTGTATCTTTTTTTATTTATCAACTGATTGGAAAAATTCTTTTTTATTCTGATTAAGGATATTAAAACATACATTTTACTTGTGAAAATTTAAAATTAGCATAAAGCCCTTTTGGTAATGTCTTATAGAACTTGGTTATTTATTAACCGATTGTAATAATTCTTTCTAAATATAATTTAGAACGTTAACACATGCATATTAATATTCTAAATTTATTATTTGTATAACGCCTTTTTGGTAATACTATGTATAACTTTTTTATTTATTACTCAATTGTAATAATTCTTTTTAAATATGGTTTAAGACGCTAAAACCTGCACGTTTAAACTTAAAATAGAACCTTTTTGATAGTTCTAGAACCTTCGATATCGAGAGCGTTCTAATAGTTCGATATTATTTCAGATCATGTTCGTATGCCAATATTGTTCCCGCTCATTTACCCGCAAAGATGCTCTTAAACGCCATGGCGATTGTCGTGTAACCGTCAAGATTTGCGACAAGTGTGGGGCCATTTACAAGTCCGAGGGGGCTCTCCAACGCCATCATCGTGAGAAACATCCAGCCCCCAAAAGACAAGCCGAAGCCCCACTAGCCATGACGTCTAAGAAAGCGAGACTTGATCTCCAAGATGGTAAGTGTAAAATATTTCTAACTGTATTTTATGAATTATTTCTTAACATTTAAATTATAAACAGACTAATTAATTATTATTGTTGCAGAACCATCGACGTCTGCCACGCAGCATTGTGGGGTGTGTAACCTAGAAGTTCCCATCAATCGTTGGACAGGACATTTGCGTACCCTACGCCATCGTTCCAATTGTTGCGTGGAGTAGGAGGAAGGAGTAGAATTAGTAAAAACAGCTTTTAGATGCCGGACCCTACCAACGTGAAGAGTTATTTGGCACACCTAAAGGAGAAATTTGTCAAGTTGATAGGGGCAATCTACGTAGATTTCAACACCTGAAAGTAGGTATGGAGCTTTTGGCCGCTTCCTGCAGACGAAGGAAACGATGGAGATCAAGTCGTTTAATTCTAAATTCCGGTTGGTGAGTGAGGGAACGGACTTGGAGGAGCTGTTCGATCAGTTTTCTGCAATCCTTGATAAAAAGGCCATGGAGTTTGCAGAAAAAGAAAGTGGTGAGTAATCTTATTATTTACAAGCTTTAACTCGCATACAATCGCAATGATTCATTTGTTGATTTTAACGCTATGACTCATCATTTATTTGCAGGTTTTAACTCGTTTAAACATGTATTTCAACAATTTTTTTCTTTTTTACAGGTTGGGCCTTGGAGCAGCTCCTCCATTTAGAAATAAGTATCAATAAGATCAACCCTATTAAGGCATCGTCTTATTTACCGCTACCAAAGGAGATTGAGGCGAAAAAGGCTATAGTCAACATCCAAAACGATGACAATAGATGTTTCATGTGGTCAGTCTTAGCAGACCTGCATAAAGATGATGTGAAATGGAACCGCGAGCGTATTTCACATTATCAGAAGTATGCTGCCGAGTTGGACTTTACAGGTATGGAATTTGAAAGCAGCTGAATAATATTTCCATCAACGTTTACGGTCTTGATAGGACGTATGAAGATGGTAGAAATATTATTGAAGTTGTTGGTCCTTTATATTTTACTAGATCTCGAAAGGAGAAACATGTTAACTTATTACTCATTAGCGATGATTTTGGCAATCAGCACTATTGTTTAATAACTAGCATGTCTCGCCTGATCTCAAACCAATTATCTACACATTGTGGTACAAAGTATTTATGCGATGGTTGCTTATCATACTTTTATTCTGAGCAAAAATTAAAAGCTCATCAAGAACACGATTGCGGACATGTTTTAGCCAAAGTCCCGACGACCGATTTAAAGAAAAATAAATATGGCGAAGAGGTTCCTGAGAATTTGCTTAAATTTACGGAATTTAAAAGAAATTAAAAGTACCATTTGTTGTTTACGCCGACTTTGACACGATCTTTGAACCCTTAGATACCACAGAGGAAAATGAGTTGGATCCTGAAATGTCCTATACTGTTAAAACGCACAAACATATTCCTTACTCTTTTGATTACTATATTAAATGTGATTTCGATGACGCTCATTCTATTTTCAAGAGCTTTAGGGGCCGTGATGCACATAAAATATTTCGTAAATTGGTTAGAAACCGATTGCAAATCGATTTATAACCAATTTTTAAAGAATATTGTGCCAATGACTCCTTAACTCTCGAACAGGAGAATGAGTTTCGTGTGACTCCCAACTGTCACATTTGCGAAAACCATTTAATGCTGGAGACGAAAGAGTTAGGGGTCATTGCCATCTAACGGGTCAATTTCGAGGTGCAGCACACTCTGTATGTAACCTTAATTACAAAGTCCAAACCTTTATCCCTATATTCTTCCATAACATGTCCGGTTTTGATTCCCACCTGTTCGTCAAAGAGTTGGCTCTTGAGCAGGAAAGAGTCGATGTTATTCCTCAAAATAAGGAGAGGTATATCTCTTTTACCAAACATATTTTGGTGGATAATATCGAAAACAAGGAAGGTAGACAGCAAAATGTATTTTTAAAGTTAAGATTTTTAGATAGTTTTCGCTTTATGGCGTCATCCTTGGATAAGTTAAGTCAAATTTAAAACCAGAACAATGTCGCGAAGTTAGGAAATATTTCCCTGACGAAGAAAAATTTCAGCTTATTCGGCAGAAGGGTGTTTTCCATATTCTTACGTGAATTCATTTTCAAAATTAAACGATGATAAGCTCCCATCACGACACGACTTTTACAACGAACTTGAAGACGAGGACATTACTGACGAGGACTATAAGCGTGCTGTAGCTGTATGGAACTTGTTTAATTGCGAAACTTTAGGCCATTATTCAGACATATATTTAAAATCCGACGTTTTATTGTTAGCAGATGTTTTTGAAAACTTTAGAGAAGTGTGTCTAGCTACATATAAGCTAGATCCAGCGTCCTCTATACAGCGCCCGGATTGTCATGACGAGCGCCCTAAAATCGACTAAAATCGAGCTGGAGCTACTAACAGATCTAGAGATGATACACTTCTTTAAACACGGTATTCGCGGAGGAGTTAGTCAGTGTAGTGTAAGAAAAGCAGTCGCGAATAATAAATTTATCCCTACTAAGACGCTTCTAAACCTTCCTCCTACATTATGTACTTGGATGCTACCAATTTATACGGGGCAGCCATGTCTCAATATTTACCAACTGGTGGCTTTAAGTGGTTGACCGATTCAGAAATTCAAAATTTAGATTATATGAATATAGCGAAAGATTCATTCGGTATTTTGAAGTCGATATAGAGTATCCGGAAGAACTCATTACCTTACATAATGAACTACCCTTTTGCCCAATCCATGCTGTCGCCAGAAGCAAAAGTCAAAATTAAAATTAATCCCAAATTTGGAAAATAAATCAAAATATATTATACATTATCAAAATTTGCGTCAATGTTTAGACTATGGCCTTAAGCTTCACAAAATTCACCGCTTACTAAGTTTCGATCCAATCTCCCTGGCTAAAGATCATATTCGACTTAAACACGGCAAAGTAATATGGCTAAAAATAAGTTTGAAAAAGATTTTTTAAACTTATGAATAATGCCGTGTTTGGTAAGACATGGAAAACGTGGAGAAAGAGTAGACGTAAAACTTGTCACCCACTGGGAAAATATTGGTAGGAAGTTAGGCGCAGAAGGCTGATCGCGAAACCGCACTTTAAGGAATTTCAGTATTTAACGAAAATTTGGTTGCTATTCAGATGCAAAAACAAAAAGTCACATATAATAAACCAATTTATGTAGGGTTTTCATATTAAAACATTTCCAAGCCCTATTATGTATGACTTTTTAAAACGGAAAATTAAACCAAAATACGGCAACAATGCTCCTTGCTTTATACTAATACTGACCCCTTCATTTTGACATTAACAACAGAAAGTTTTATGAATGATAGGGCGAAAATTTGAATAAAGTTTGATATTTCCCTAATTACTCACAGGATAACCCCAGGTGTTCCTGTAAATTCATCAGTACAGGGGGGTAAAATGAATATGCAGGAAAAATCGTGTGGGAGTTCTATGGAACCGGGCGAAGGCATATTGTGTAAATGTAGGGGAGAGTTAACAAAAAAGGCTAAAGGCGTTCCCGACCACGTCACCAAAAAACACTAAGTCTTGAGGATTATAAGCAGCGGTTGACGTGGAAGGTTCGCAAATATACCGAAATGTAACTTTCCGTTCACAATTACAATATGTATGTCGAACTTAAAAAAAGGTGGCGCTGTCTTACGCGGACGACAAACGCTTCATTATACCCGACCAAGAGTACACGCTTGCTTGGGTCATAGAGATCAGATATATAAGGAATCATTGAGATTCCATAGTTAAGTGACTGATTACAGGTAGCTATTTTTATTTAATCTCTTTTGGCAGCTAGTGTCTTAATAGGGTTATTAGTTAGGTTATTGTAATATTAGACAATTTATTATATTTATTTTAGATTATTTATTATTTTTTAGGTAATTTATTATATTTATTTTAAAGTTAAGATTAGTTTTAGACTTATAACTATGGTTTGAAACTTATATATCTTATGTTGTTTGAAACTTATATACTTCATGTTTCAAACTTATGTTTGAACCTAACACCAACCATGTATTTTATGTTTAATGTTTAAACATCCCATGTATTTTATGCATTTGATGTATTATGTTTAAACATACCATGTATTTTATGTATTGATGTTACATACCATGTATTTTATGTTTGTTGGATGTTTTTCTACTATACATAATAAAATCATTATCAAAATTTTTTTTTATTTCAATACTTAGGAATAAATATTAGGATTATAGTTTAATTAAATTTTGTTAATAAATATTGATTTATTTCCTCCATCTGTTGTATTATTTTTAGGTTAAAAATAAAACAAATATTAGGTTATAAAAAATTTATTGTTTATCTCATACAAATTATCTCTATGACTTGCAAGAAGATACAATTCAGGTCTATCTAAATATATCGACTCTTTACTATCCAAATTCGAAATCCTCATTCCTTGACTTTCTTCCTCACACCAATAGTTAATACCGTAATCGCCAATTTGAAAATCTTCATCGATCCAATTGTTGTTGTCTACAAGATTCAGCAGTTCCAAGAACTCGTCAAATTCCTGGTGGGAAAAGGGAAATACAGGTCCCTTCTGATAGGTAAGAACAACTCCATTATTACTATACATAACTCTTATAACATCACCAACGCTATAATTTAGGGAGAAGGTAGTCATTTTTTAGAGTCAATCGTGCAAATAATTTTAACACGCACTTTTTGTCTTGATAAATTTTAATATCTCTTTTTAACTTTTTAAGATTTCTCAAATGCGTATCAATTGTAACGACGACAACCGTCTTGCTCATTGTCTGAAGCTTAACTAAAGAAATAAGACACATAGATATTAATTTTATTCATTTATTGAGGGTAAAAATTAAATATATAATCATACAATATATAAGCATTCTTAACACTACATACACAAATATCTAAACTATGATAAGAACAAGCGGTACTATTTTTAGATAATTTTGGAACATTTTCTACAAATTCTAAATTTACAATAGCAGGTAAATCATATTTCATTTCTCTAAATGTTTTGATTAAAAAATACTTCTTTACATGGCTCTTAACATAGATGACGTCAACGTCTCGGAGATTCTTGTAAATGATAGAATACAACTCCATTCGCCATAGTTGTAGTGTATCCCATGATGGTTACCATACAGATATTTTACTTGTTTCTTTTGGTCTTCTGTCAGTTCATGCCACGGTATAGGTGACTTTAGAAAAATACTCGATTCTGATTGGTTAAAATATAGACATAAGAAAAAAACTACACGATTCTGATTGGTTTAAAATAACGATATAATAGCAACTATAAAAACAATTTAACATAACTAGGTGATCAAAGCGTATATAAATAGATGTGTAAGCGGGGGGTATATTTTATAATTAAATGCAGTAAATTATTAAATAATACATTTTTTATACAAAAATTTCGAGGGTATACATTTTTTCCTATTTTAAAAGCAAATATAATAATTTCTATACTAAAGCAAGAAGAATTAAATATAGTATACACGTACTTCTATGTCAGTGTCCATAAAAATTTCATAAATTAGCTTCTTAGCCATATCCCACTTTAATCTATCTAGGCCACATCCTAGTCTGGGAATGGTTATTTTTGTTACATTGTTTAACAATATTTGTTTTTTTTAATCGTAAAGACTATTTTTAAAGTTTTTAATTGATGGTTTTACCAATAACGCTCTTTTGTAACTAAATAAAAGATATATCTATTTTTGAATTTTAATAGGACCACGTCGCCAGGCTTTTTACGTTGATTTTTTAATTCTTGAATACCACTAAATAATTCTATAAACCGCTTTGCGATCCCCAAGCCCATTCTTAGATCTGCAGACACACAATGAGCAAGGCTAAAGTCTTTTGAACAGCTAAATAAATCGCCTTTAATTTCCCCAAACTTCGTTTTCTGGCATCAATAATGTTATCCCAGATAATAATTAACAACTGTTGTGATAAACGGAAATTTCGAGCTGTATTTTTTATCTACATAGTTTAAACTATCGTAACATATCATTTAAGGTGAATACCAATGAGTACGTTTACATCGGCCATATATCTTACAGTAATATTTTCAAGAGTTTGACAAGCTATGGTATTCGAGTTTTCATTTATCATTTTTAATAAGCGATAAGATCTCTGTTTTTTGACGTTTCCCCAATTGCTTATCCCTTTTATAAACGTATTGCTTTGAGCCGAACTGATGGAACGGAACAGATAGATCGAAACAGGCTGAATGGAACAGATAGAACGGAATGGAATAGGTTGTATAGACCGTTTAGAAGCAGTTTGAGCAGTTAGAAGTGGTTAGTTGTTAGCTGTTAGAGTTGATATCTGATAAAACTGCTCAGTTAGAACTGATTGGAACAAGTTGTACCGGCTGTTTAGAGCCGTTCGGTATACGTCCTAATAGCGTCCGGTATGTGTCCGGTATGTGTCCAATATGTGTCCGGTATGTGTCCTAATGGTGTCCGGTATGTGTCCTAATGACGTCCGGTCTCTGTCCGGTATCGTATTAAGTTAATAACTATAACGACTTTAACGTATAAGCTTAGTATGTAAACAGTCCTTATAGAAGATGAAAGGTAAAAAATATCTAATAGGAAATAGTGATAATGAATTATTGGAAGCCATTTGTTGATTTATGATAATAAATTTCTCTTAAGAGAGGGGTTATTTAACTTGCTAACACAAGATGTTCCCACAAAGTACTTAGTCAAGGACTTGGTTGATTATAAAATTATTCTACTTTTAACTAATGCCCATAAGAGAAATGATGGAAAATTTTGATCAACGCAAGGATGGAAATATCTTCATATTATTGCTAAATTGTTTCCGCCTAAGAGACCGTGAACAAGTGGAGGAACCTTGTCAAACTATCATGCAACCTAAAGAGTTTATCTTTTACAACAACGTAAACAAGTTAGTCGAGCGATTGAGAAATTTGGAAGCAGCTAAACAGCTTGGTAATACCTCGAATGAAATTATGACTATCTTGGAAGAACTAGAACACCTAGGTGTAATTGAATTTTATTAGTTGTAATTAATTCACAATAAATGTCCTGATAGTCTAGTGGTATAGCCTTGGTCTCTTACGCAGATGATGCGAGGTTCCAATATTGATGATGACGCTTTTGTGTTATTAATTTATTTATGAAGATTTGCGGCGTTGCCAGATAGAGTTCGCTTAAGTAATATAATATTGTTATATGATGATGTCAGATGGAGTTCACATAATAGCAGTTAGTATAGTTACTTAATATCACTCTACAAAAACTACTCCTATATATCACTCTACAAAAACAACCCCTATTTTGAGTTAGGCTTTAGGATGGCGACAAAATTACAGATCAAGGCTTTAATTTCTCCCATAAGGGCTTTTCAAATCTTTGTTTGCAGATAGCCGATGCCGTAATCGATAAAACCTGATAATATTTTAGCCGCTCGGTTAGACTTTTCGATCATTTTTTTTAATACGCTCTTACAGGATTTTTTCTACCTATTTTTTCTTTCACGTTTTGGATTTGCATAACGTAATCGAACAGAGATGTTTTGTTTTAATTACTATTTTTATTCACTGTGTAAAGATTATTTACAAACTAAATGACAATGTGTAATCAAAAGTAAAAAACCCGGTTAAATTTTACTTATAACAAAGAGACGTTGTTAACACGTTAAAACTTGAATTGTGATGACGTAACACTTTTGTATATTTAACGACTAAAGGTCAGTTGGAATTTAAATAAGTAAATTTTTTAAAAAATATTCATAAATAAGAAAGTTAAAAAATAAAACTTGTTAATTCATAATCTACAAACCAAGACCTCATTTAAGCCCGAAGACAACAGTTTTAGTGATCGAAACCGGAAGTGGTATTGCATATTTAACATCTATAAGGCACTAACACCATTATGAAGTTAATTTTAAAATATAATAAAAATTGTTGAAAAATTATTAGCTTTTCTTCAATTTATACAGAAACCATTGGGACTCTAATAAAGTTCTTATATTTAAATTAACAATTATTGTAGCATATTAGATATTTATTAAAATTTTGATATGTCCCGCATACATGTGCTGATAATTACTAAAAATGTTTGATAACTTATTAAGCCTCTGTATGTTAAATACTGGCATCAGGTGCTATAAATAGGCTGATATTTTAAATCATCTGTATATTACTAAGACTTTTTGATTAAGTCCCTATATCGTAAATACTACAGTCTATTAAATAAACTTATATTTTAAACCCTTTATATATTACTAAAAATATCTGTGTCTTATTAAGACTCTGTATATTAAATACTGTCGTCATGTGCTATAAATAAGGTAATATTTTAAATCTTCTGTATATTACCAAAAATATCCATGACTTATTAAGACCCTGTAAATTAAATACTACGGACTATTAAATAGGCCAATATTTTAAATCCTCTGTATATTACTATGATATATTTTTGATTAAGACCCTGTATATTAAATGTCTGTACATTAAATACTGCAGTCTACTAAATAAGTTAATATTTTAAATCCTCTGTATATTACTAAGACTTATTTTTTAATTAAGACCCCGTATATTAAATACTACGGTCTATTCAATAAGCTAATATTTTAAACCCTTTGTATATAACTAAGACATATTTTAATTAAGCCTCTATATTATATTTGTCTAAAAAAGGCACCGAAACGAAGCAGCTGTAAATTAACCTTAAATAATAATAGTTTGCCTAGAAACATTTCGTATTTGCTTTTAAAAAAATATCATATATGTAAATCGAAACGGAAATTGGCGAAAAATAAGTTAATTAAAATGCATAAACTCTGTATTTTTAAGAATGGGGAGCAATAAAAGCCATCTATAAATAAAATATATCCTGTGATGCATACTGTTATATTTAATGTTTTATTTTTCTAGTAGTTTAATCACTTAGGGTTTTGGATAATAATTATTTAAACCTATATGAGTCGCTATTATAAAGCATCGTTATAAGAAATGAATTTGTCTGATACACTAACTTTTGGCGCTCGGCTAATATTTTCAAAATTAGGGTTGCTACCCCATAAATTATATTTAAATATATTCCTTAGGCACTAATGTATCATTAAACCAAAAATCATAAATATTACATGTACAGAAACAGCCCTTTTTAATTTTTAAGTCTAACACATAAAAAATACTGCTTTTAGCGCTCGGTAAGTGTAAATTAAAACCCAGCGCTTCTATAAAGCATGTATCGTAATTAGAAATGAATTTGTCTTATACACTAACTTTTGGCGCTCGGGTAATAATTTCAAAATTGGGTTACTACCCCTATAAATTATATTTAAATATGTTTCCTAGGCCCTAATGTATCATTAAACCAAAAATCATAAATTTTACATGTTCAGAAACCAACATATTTAATTTTTAAGTCTAACACACATAAAAAATACTACTTTTAGCGCTCGGTAAGTGTAAATTAAAAACCTAGCGCTTCTATAAAACAATCCACATCGTAATTAGAAATCAATTTGTCTTATACACTAACTGTTGGTGCTCGGGTAATAATTTCAAAATTTTGGTTACTACCCCTATAAATTATATTTAAATGTTTCCTAGGCCCTAATGTATCATTAAACCAAAAATCATAAATTTTACATGTGCAGAAACTAATATATTTAATTTTTAAGTCTAACACACATAAAAAATACTACTTTTAGCGCTCGGTAAGTGTAAATTAAAAACCCAGCGCTTCTATAAAGCATGTATCGTAATTTGAAATGAATTTGTATTTAACACTAACTTTTGGCGCTCGGGTAATAATTTCAAAATTGGGGTTACTACCCCTATAAATTATATTTAAATATGTTTCTTAGACCCTAATGTATCATTAAACCAAAAATCATAAATTTTGCATTGACAGAACCCGAAATATTTAATTTTTAAGTCTAGCACACATAAAAACTAACTTTTATGACATAATTTATAAAAATCAAACGAGATACTAAAATCACAATTTAAAAAATGGGAGTAAAAATAATTTCAAAATTGGGGTTGTTACCCCTATAAATTATCTTTAAATACATTTCTTAAACCAAAAATCATAAATTTTGCATTAACAGAACCCGAAATATTTAATTTTTTAGTCTAACACGCATAAAAAATACTACTTTTGGCGCTCGGTTAATATTTTCAAAATTAGGGTAGATATCCCATACAGTTATATTTAAATTAATTCTTAATACCTTAATTTACCATTTAAACAAAGTTTAAGTTTAAGTCTGACTCTACTTTTAGCGCTCGGCTAATAATTTCAAAATTGGGGTTGATGCCCCTACAAATTATATTAAAATATGTTTCTTAGGTCCTAATCTTGCTTTTAAACAAAAATTTTGTAGGAAACGTATGTCTAGAAACTGATCTATTTAATTTTTAAGTCTGACCTACGTAAAAACTACTACTTTTAGCGCTCGGCTAATAATTTCAAAATTAGGGTTGATACCCTATGCAGTTATATTTAAGTTTATTCTTAATACCCTAATCTCGCTGTTAAACAAAAATGTGAAGAAAAGCATGTCTAGAAATTAATCTATTTATTTTTAAAATTCGGTCCGGGCATCTTTACACGGGTGGGACTTGGTTTTCGCGTGCTTGTTCCGCTCCGCTAGATGGTGAGTCTTTAGATTCAAAAATATCTACTGAGCGTTAAAATTTGTCCTTTTTTACTCTAAACCTAATTTTAATAATAATATTTTTACACTAAAGCCCTAAAATAATAATGACCAGCTTTTGCGTTTTTAAGTACAATATATTTTAAACAGTTTAGATTTATGATTTTTAACACTAATTTCATATTTTTTTCTAATAACTTTAAATTTTAGTTCCAAAGGGTAATATTTAAGATTTTTTAAAATCAAACTGATTTTTTATTATACGGAGTTTTAAATGCATTTTATGATTAAAAAGTTGATGCATGCATGTAATATGTCTGCTATTAAAATGTGGTACTTCTAAGGCTTATTGGTACTTCAATAACACAAAAAATGTCAAAAATTTCACCGCATAGACTATTATAGCTAAAGCAGAAATAAGAAATGACGCTCATGTATTATTCAAATTTTATTTTGCACACGTCGCGCGTCGGGTATTTTTTACTTCTTTATCGGCGGACTGCGGTTTTAGTGTTTATCATATTACTTGTACATTATTCCGAGAAACCTTTATGTTTTTCTTTAGGCTTTGATAAATTGATATACCAGGTGTCCCCAATAAGAATATTAATAATATTATTTTGTTTTAATTATTTAAAACTGTATACAGAGTGTTTATAAAAAGCAGTATAGCAAGAAATTTTAACCTGCCTAATATTTCGACTCGAGTTGAAAATTTACTCTAAGAGTTGTAATATTAGACTGTTTCCAACCAGTTAAAAACGGGAGAAGAAATTATGTTACAACACATTTCAATGGTTTGAATAACTGCTGCTGAACTACTACTACAGCTGAGGTAAATGTTTTAGTACTAACTTTGTTCGAAACTGATTGACCACTGTTTGGATCTGATACACTCTGTTAAACGAAGAGACACCTGTTGATCGAAACGTAAACTAACTACCCTATTCGGTGAACCACCCTGTTGATCGAACCGCTCTGTTCAAGGAACCGACCTCTTAAGTTTCTATTGTACTTGCTGACAAATGGATCGACGTATTTGGTAAGTGACATATTATATAGCTCGAAAACGTTACTATGACTGATTAATTCCTCCACTATAGACAGGATATAGGCTTCGAACGTCCTTATTAAGGATTTTAGAGCTGAGGAGCGAAGTGGTAATCCCTGCTTACAAAACAGGTAGCTTTTAGCTGAGAACCGGCTTTATACAGTTTGAAAATGCCTATTTGGTTATATGATTCTACATATTTAATAAGTGTCTGCGTGGTGGTGGAGGTTAATCGTTTAACGCCCCTATTAAGCACATGTATAAGATAGGTTATATTCTAAAAGTTTAACTCATTAATTATATATTTAAGGTTCTACGCTCTGCTCTTAAACACCAGGCCTAGGCGCAGGGACTCACATGTTAGGTTTTAACCAAATGTATAAGGTTTGCATTATATACGGTACTTATTAAACAACGTTTCCATAATGTATATAGTTAGTATTTTAATTATATATTTAATTTAAGCAAGACGATACAAACTTAAAACATATTTACGATGATCATGTAAACACAGACATGGATTTCGATAAGTTTAAACTTATTTGTTTTGACTGTTGGAAAGACAAGTATGGTTTCTTGGTGATTGTTAAAGATAGTGAAATTAATAAAGGAAGATATCGAAATAAATTCGACACCTATATATTATCCTAATACTCACATCAAAGCTCGGTATGATCTATGACGTTATAGAGTACAGACCTGTCGAACCTCAGTAAACCTTTATAACAGCTCCTACTGAACAACTGGAACCACTTGTACCACTGCTACCCCGAACAACTGGAACCACTCAAACCACTCGAACCAGGTTCAGGATCACCAGGTTCGCCAGGATCAGATTGTTCAGGATCGCCAGGATCATCAGGATCACTAGGTTGTTTAGTTTTCTACAATAACATATGCTTATTAAACAACGTTTTCCATATTTAATCATCATCATCATCGGGGTTTTAACTGTCTAGCGCTATACGTATACGGAATAATTTGCCAACCGCCATATTTTCCTGGTTCGAGCCCCTACATAGCCTTTTTATTTAATTATTTAACAATAACAAATGCTTTATAATACAACGTTTCCATATTTAACCAACATCATCATCATCGGGATGTACCTACCTAACGCTATCTATTATATACTGCTACAAATACAGAATAATTCGTTAACCGTACACCGGAGCGTTGATTAATACATGAATTTGACAGGTGACACTTGCGTAATATCTTAAAATATAGTTAGACTAAGATTCCTAAATAAATTATGCAACCAGCAAAACACCAATGACGTTCGCAGCGTCTGTTTATAATGTTCTGCTCTTAAGTCCCAGGCCTGGTGCTTAAGCGTGGGGCCCCCACATGTTAGGTTTGACATTTGAAGTTTGACAAGTGACAGCTGACATTTGACAGGCGCCATTATTTTAATGCATGCGTAGGACCCTTAGTTATGTCTCATCCACGTAAGCAGGTTCTAAGTCACGTGGTTCGCGAAATATGACAGGTGACAGGTGGCATTTGACAGCTGACAGGCGTCATTATTTTAGTATCTGTGTAGGACGTTAAAATAATTCATATTAGACCCATGTGTAAGCCTGATGTTAAAGCATGAAGCCCACAATGATCAATTTACTATAGGGTTACCGTCCTAATCGCTAATTGATCAATTTCGACGAGTGGACTAAATAAATTTACTAAGTGTTCTTTTTAATAATAATAATATTAATATTCTGTATAAAACCTTTTGGAAGGTTAGAATTTAACTTTTTTTTTTATCTTGGGACAGTCCACGAAGGCTAATGCCTAAGTACTAACGTACTGTGGGTGTCTTCAGTGTAGTGAGAGGGAGTTTGTTCACACGGGACTTAAATTTTTGGAGATTGGGAGGAGAAGGAAAAGCTTGTGCGGGCAGCAGGTTCCATAGTCTTGACACTCTAGGAATAAAGGAACGAAGAAAGAGGGAAGTTCGGGGCCTCTCTAACTGAACTGTAAAAGGATGCATAAAAGTTGCACTACGTGTTGCTCTGTTGGGAGCTGCCAGAGAAGGAATAATACTGGCCAATTCCTCTGAGCAGGAGCCGTGAAAATACCTATAGAAGAGCGACAGATCCCCTACAGCTCGACGATGGGTAAGAAGAGGAAGCCTTTCTGTGAGCGTTGGATCATTAATAAGACAAACAGCTCTTTTTTGAATGGAGTCTAGAAGGCTAAGTGTTGTAGGGGACGCCATTCCCCAGACATGAGAACAATATTCCAAAGAGGGTCTGATTTGGGATACATACAGATTGTACAGATTGGAAGAAGAGAAATATTTTCTGGCTCGAAAGAGGAATCCAATCTTTTTTGAAGCTGCCGAAGCTATGGATGAAATGTGTTTGTGCCAGTTGAGGTTATTCTCAAAAGTAACGCCGACTAGATTAAACGATTCTTTGTTCTGCAGAACTTGGCCGCTCATATGTAAGGGATGAGCATTGCAGACTTTTTCGCGAAGCGAAC
The DNA here is from genome assembly GCA_019359885.1 of Listronotus oregonensis. Taxonomy (NCBI): domain Eukaryota; kingdom Metazoa; phylum Arthropoda; class Insecta; order Coleoptera; family Curculionidae; genus Listronotus; species Listronotus oregonensis. The sequence continues at coordinate 38,332 of JAHBCN010004933.1, read as the reverse complement.
ATGACAGGTTTTGAGGCATAAACTGAACACGATTTTTGGCGCCCCAATCCAAGATAAGTTTGAGGTCTTGTGAAAGAGATATCTGCATTGACCTGCGCTTGTTTTCAAAATCAGAATTACACGGTGGCTTAAGAAATTGAATACTAGAGTGGAGGGTACTATCATCAGCAAAACTATGAATGGGATTGATTGTGGAAGAGAGAAGATCGTTAATGTGTAGAAGAAACAGCGTGGGTGCCAGCACTGAGCCCTGGGGCACCCCAGCATTAATTTGGTAGAAGCTGGAGGAATGACCATCTACACTAACTGATATACGTCGATTAGAAAGGAAACTGGAAAGCCAAGAGCAAAGCTTAGGTGGAAAACCGTAAGAAGGAAGTTTGTTAAGAAGCCCATCATGCCAGACCTGATCGAAAGCTTTGGATATGTCAAGAGCAACGATCTGGGATTCACCAAGAAACTCAAGGGACTTGTTCCAGTTGTGTGAGACAAAGGAAAGAAGATCAGCTGTGGATCTACTGTGACGGAATCATATTGTCTATCATGTAAGATCTTATGTTTTTCCAGATACTTTAAGATTTGGGAATTAATGAATTTTTCCATTACCTTGCAAACAACTGAAAGAAGAGATATAGGTCTATAGTTAGAAGGAGACTTTGGCTCCTTTTTGGGGACAGGTTGCACACGTGCAGCTTCCAACTCCGGGAAAATGCCCGTGTCGTAAGAGATTCGAAAGAGGCGAGTTAAGATGGGTGCAAGCTCGGAGCACATTTTTTTAAGACGATTGCTGGTATGCCATCCAGCCCAGACGATTTTTTAGTATTAAGAGAAGAAAGAATACGCTTGATCTGTTTGACTTTAAAAATTATATCGGACATTTTATGAGAAACAGGGACAACTGTTGGAAGAGGAAGATTAATAGGAGGATCAAGCGTAGAATTGGCAGCAAATTGTTTGGCAAAAAGCTCGGCTTTTCCTTTGGAGGTAGAGACAATTCCATCTTCAGAGATTAGGGGTGGTAAAGAGTTTGTGCAAAAGTTCTGACTAATATTTTTGGCAAAGGACCAAAAAGCTTTACCGCCATTTGAGCAAGAGAGAACTTTATCTTTTATTTGATTGTTAAAACGGTCTTTTGCATCTGAGATGGTCTGATTATACTGATTTCTTGCTTCGATGCTAGCCTGTCGATTTTCGGGACTGGGGTTTTGAAGAAACTTTTTGTGGGCTTGAAGTTTTAAAAGTCTGGCTTTGTCACAGGATTTAGAAAACCATGGTTTGTGATTTGAAGTTATGGGGTTCTTTTTAGTGTGGGGAATATAGGTCTCAATGCCTAGTTGAATTGTTTCGGTAATTTGTTTACATATTTCTGAAGGATCGTGAGTAGAAAAGCAGGTAGGATTCCAAGGGTAGCTGGAAAAGAAATCTCTTAGACCATCCCAGTCGGTCGAATTGTAGTGCCAGATGGTTCGTGATACGGTGACCAAACCATGGTCAGAGCGACCAAGGGGAGCAGTTACTGATGCTTGATAGAGTTCGGGGGTGGAAGTAAGAAAGAGATCTAGGGGTTAGAATTATGAGTGGGAACCTAGGAAAGTAGTAGGTTCCATAATTAGATTGGTGAGCGAGGGGTTTTCGAAATTTTCTGCTGCTCTGCCTTGTGTATCAGTTTTTGTGGAGCCTAGCCAATCCTTATTATGAACATTAAAATCCCGAGGACGATTACTTGGCCAATGGAAACTGGGAAATAATATTGTCGATCTTTATTGAAAGGAAATCAAAGAACTCGTTGTAGGAATTGTCAGACGGGGACCGGTATATACAGCAGATGAATTTAGTAGAAGATCTGAAAGTAAGTTTAAGCCAAAATATCAGGCCTACCCGATTCGAGGTTAGAAACCCTAACACAAGCCAGGTCGTTGCGAACGTAAGCACAAACGCCGCCATGGGTCGAAAAGATGAAATAAGTTCATAACCTGGGAAAAGGAGGTGGTTGGTTGCTGTTTGGGACTTATTTGGGTTTCGGTAAGAAATAGTATGTGGGGTTTGAAGGATTGAAGAAAATGGTGAACAGAGTTCACGTTAGAGTTAAGCCCACATATATTTGTAAACGATATCAGACTTTTCAATGGTGGCCCTCCCAAATGTACTCCTCGCCCGGAGAACCGAATGGAGGGGTATTTTACCTCCGGATAACTTTACGTTCGGGTGTGCCATCATCATTATTTCAAAATTTTAGTAGAGTGGAAAAAAAAAAAGAGAAAGGAAAAGAGAAAGAAAGAAGAGGAAGAAGTAAAACTAAAAGAGGAAGAAGGAGGAGGAAGAAGGAAAACTGACTCACCGCCCAGAACTCGAAACGTACTAAGACTTCACGAGTCCTTTAAAGGGCAAGTGGGGTGGTACCGCCTCAGGCGAGGAAAGCTCCTCTACCACCTACAACTGTAACTGTTAAGGCTCTTTACCCCACGCCTAAGCCCCAAGCCTGGTGCTTAAGCGTGGAGCCCTACATGTTATGTTTGACGTTTGACATTTGGCCTTGAAATTATTGCCGTAAACAACTATGCTTTGGCTAAGTTTTATTCCTTTAGGCGTAACACTAAGAGCGCAATGATAAATTTACTATAGGGTTACCGTCCTAATCGCTAATTGATCAATTTCGACGATTTTTAAACAGCTGTAGCGTCTTTATGGCTAAAGATGGCGCCATGCGGTTTTCGCTATTCGATAGGTATGACGTTACACTAATTTTAAAAAATTTAAACCGCGCGCCTTAGACTCATCATCAGGGTTAAATAACGATTTTAGTCGATAGCGCCCGAACGCAAAACCCTCAAAATTTCCGAGTTTGCGCAAATCAATATTAGGTCTTAGCACACAAGTATCCTACGCATAACGGCATTTTCGAGTCACATGGTTTTTGACATATGACAGGTGACAGATGTCATTTTTACATTTGACAGGTGACATTTGACATTTGACAGATAGTATTCCACGCCCTAAATAACGCGTCACACAAGATTCCTAAATATTTAATTACGTCACAGATTTTAAGATAATAAGCTCCACCGGTGGACGGTGGCCCTGAACACTCCTCTAGGACTACTCAGACCTATTATTATTTTACTTATTAATAACCATAAAAAGCATTAACAACTTTTCGTAAATAATATTACAGATTTAAAACATATTAAGTGTCTTTATATAATTTAAAAGTTTGGTGTAACATTATTAAAGATACTTAGCTCTGGTACTTTCATTAACGGATAACTTTATTGTCCGGATAATTTCCATGGTTACATTTGTCACAACTAATTGTATTATGGAAATTATTTGGAAAATATTTATTCGTTAATGAAATTTAAAAGATTGTTGCCATATTTATGTATGGATAAAAACCTACTGCAACAAGTAATTGTATAATTTTTATTGCTTTTACACAAAAATCTTTGAATTAATGATTGTCGTTGATCTGTTTATTTATTGGTTTAAAGGTTTTTATTATCCATTTTTTTTTTTAATATTTTTAAAACAAAAATAATAATAAAGAAAATATTTTAAATTTACCTTTAGGCCATTAAAAATTGATTCTCTACTAAACTACTTACAAAATAATGAGAAAAATAATATCAAAGAACACATTTAAATTGCCTTTACACTTTTAATTTTAAAAGTAATTTAATTACATTGAAAAATAAAAAGAAGCATAATATTTAAACTGGCGATCTGCTATTCCCTACAAGCACTTAACAGCTTCTCATATGATAAAGTAAAAAGTAAAATTTTAAAAATGTTGGATCCAAACATAATTTCTTTGTGGTCTATGACTGGAGGGAGCTCCAGTCCTTCTTCTCCGGATGGCCCTTGGTCTCCTGCTTGTCTCCTTCGGTTGCGTTGGAGTCGGTATTTCTTGTGCAGCATCCATCCGCCAATAATTCAAACCCATGCTAGTGAAATCGCTGTTATCAGAGTATAGTACATATAGGTATGCTGTCGCACTTTTCGCCATACCATGTTTTCTAACTGCTGATGTAAGTGTTGTTCGTCCACCTTGAGGCGGGTCAGGTCATAGCGTATTGTAAATATGGGTTCATTTTCCTCACTGCTGATGAGTGGTAACCTTGTAGTTTTGTTGCTGTGTCCGATATCTGCTGACGATGCCTTGGAATATAATGCTATTACCGGCAGTGTGTCGTTTGTACTATGTAATCATCGGTGAAGTTGATTATACCGGTGGTATTCAGAACTTCTTCTCGGCGAACTGCAGGTGATGGCTATATTTGTTGGTTGTGCAGTGATGTACATCCAGGTGTTCGGATTGTATAGCTGCTTTCAGGTCATGGTAGTTACTGTATGTTTCTGAGTCTTGCACTACGTTCCTTTATGCAGTTTGGGCTTGTTTCTAGGTTTTTTAATGCTGGTGGGGCACATACGTAATATTTTTTCCTGTGTATACATGCCTTTAATTCCTCGTGTGTTAGCTGGAAGTACTGCTGATCATTGTAGTCGATCGCCATGACTTCATTGGATATATCCATAATCCAATAAGATCCATTTTCAATGCGAAGCGGTGTAGGAGTTGCTTTCAGGAGCGAAAACTCGGAGATGCCTTCAATGGTGAAATAGCCGTATATTTTCACCCATTGCTCTTCCGCCTCTCCCACGGCTGTTCTTTCTGGAATTTCCCAGGTTGACACATGGTCTAGCTTGGTATTTGCATCCTTAATGATGGCCTTGACGTGAGATGATGAGAGAAACTTTTAGAGGGACCCGTTCTCGTAGAGCACTTCGAAGAGCTTCTTGTTATACTCATTCACTTCAGAAATATAATTAGATGCTAGTTGATAGGCACTCTGAATGTAAATGTTGAGTGTGTTTGTGTCTATTGTTTTGTACCACACTTGCATTTCTTGGATTGATTTGAATTCTCTGTTAAGTTTTGTCTGGAATCTCTGCAGCTTATACTCTATCCTTGTTTCTGTATCGTTCATTGTGGAAGTAAATGATACCATCATTTTCGCTTGATGCTTTGAGGCTCTAATAACTTCTTCCTGGTTGATCTGAAGGCTGTCAATGTCTCTATATACCTCATCGTTTACTCCGAAAATTGACGTCAATGCTTGACCCAAAAGACCTCTCTTTTTTCGATGAAGCGCTGGCAGGCTGTTTGTGATCAGTTTCACTTGTCGTAAATGGTGTACTAGTGACTCACATTGACATTCCGTTGACATTTCTTTTGCTTATTTACACAGGTTGCCAAATTTTTCTATCACTTCGGTCACTATTCTTGCATCGTCGTTGGTCTTGGTCTTGTTTACGTTAAGCTGTAATCTGAACTCTTCTTTCTGGATTCTGGACGTTCCCAAATGTTCTATGTAGAGCCCTTTTTGTGGAATTTGTATCGTAAACTTCGAATTGCTTGTGCTTGGGAGTCCTAGAACCAACAGGGTGCAGAATATTGCGTGCAATATGGTCAACCGAGTGTTTCGGCTGCGTGTCACTTTGTGATCATCCCTGGTAGTCGACATGTTGGTTTGCAGCTTTCTTTGTGGATTTGAAGTGTTGTCTACCTCACATGAAAGAGGTATTAACTTTGTTATTGATATTTTCAGCTCGATTTTTCCTTTCCGCAGGGTGACTACACGTACTAATTTGTTGTTGCTTGGATGTACTTGGGTGATTCTTGCTATTGGCCATTGCGCTGGGTTGATGTTATCTTTCTTGATGAGAACAATTGTACCTTCTTTTAGATTCTCTTCTGTTTCTTTCCATTTAAATCTCATTTGTAGCTTGCTCAGATATTCTGTTGACCATACTTTCCAAAAGTTTTTTGCATTTTCTGGATTAGTTTCCAGCGTTGTGACGAACTGCTGTCCACTTCTGTTTCTGAATATATCTGTGGGCCAATAATTGGTCTTCCAATTAAAAAGTGTCCAGGCGTTAGAATGATTTCTTCGTTCGTTGCATCGCTGACAACACAGAGCGGCCGAGAGTTCAGGCATGCTTCTATTTGGTAGACGAGCGTTGTTATTTCTTCATACGTCAGGGTTGTTTCTCCGATTAGTCTCTTAAGATAATACTTTGTGGACTTGACTCAGCCTCCCACAGTCCTCCAAAGTGAGGAGATGATGGTGGGATGAAGTGCCATTTAAGTCCTGCTGTGCTGATGGTGTTCTGCACTTCTTCAGCCTGCGTTATTCTTTTTATTTTCTGGAGTAATTGGTTTGCTGCCCCTACGAATGTGGTTCCATTGTCGCTGTAAATATTTGTGCACTGGCCACGTCTTGACATCATGCTTCGCACTTAAAGTTATCTGTTATTACTGACAATAGACCTCCAGCATGGTTTTTTTCGGTCAGTGATGGATCTTCTAGATAAGCATAGCAAAGATTTAAAACTGAAAGTACATTATTTTATAACATAAGTAAGAAATTCGGTAAGGCTAATATTTCATCAAAAAAAAAGAACATTAACAAAATTGGAAAAATTTTACTCATTATCAATAACTGTACCAAAATTAACCAAAACTAACCATTTTTTATTGGGTGTGAATAGCCGAGATTGACTGTTTAGTTTGACCATATGCGCGCTCCAATACATGGCAATATAAATTAAACTGTCGCAATAGTTGTTCGACCGATTTATCAAAAGCCGGTTAATGTGGTTTTTAATTTTTTTAGTCGAGCAACTATCTAGTTGGAAATATGTGGATCTACAGATATTTTCATATACTTTTAACCTACAACTAGACAGTTGTTTGACTAAAAGTTGTATATATGCGGTAGGCCTAATAAGTATTAAATATTTGCTTTTGAAAATCTACATACTTATAGTAATAAACTTAATATAAAGCTACTAAAAGTATTTTTGCAGTAAAAAAAAATTAAGTATATACTGGTTTCAAAAGATCAGTACTTGGAGAGGTTTAGATGTAGTTAAATACTTTAGGTTCTTAAAGTCTCTAGAAGTAACCAAAAAGAAACCAAGTACAATTGATGTCACAAAAAATGTTATGTTATGTGGTTTAAAAATATCGACACATGGCCATATGGCCAGCAAATATGAATGTTTTTCAACTTTAATGGATTTTCGTTGATAACACTCAGTTAAAGGAAATATTGGGAGCAAATACCAAATCAAAACAAACGTGTTCATCTTTTTAGGGTATTGTCACATAAAACAAAAACAGGACAACCGGTCAATATAAAAATTACAATAAAAATTACACTGTTCTTATTATTCCGAAAGTTTTTGTCGCGTTCCAATATTTTTCCGGGTTTTTGCGTCTACTCTGTTGTACTGAATTCTAATATGCCATCGGTGCTCTATCACCCACATGTTTTTAGGAAAGGGGAATATAAAATAAGAAGATCCAGTTTCTAAGCGATTTTTAGAAATAAAAAAAACAAAACCATTTTTTTTTTACGAAATATACTTCTTATTGTAACGAAAATAAAAAAAAACAATCAAACAATTTATTTGGTGGTCTTTTTTTGCTTGTATTCGCCAGGAGCGGTTTCATGTTTAAGGGTCCAACAGTAGTGGCTAGCATATTTGGAGTACATTTTCCACTGTAGCTGGTGAAATCTCTCGCCGTGCTCATCTGAAACTGAACCCAAATTGCAAGGGAAGAATTCTAAATGGGAGTAAAGAAAATGCAGCTTGAGTGTCATATTGCAGGTCCTCATAAGATTAAATAAGTTCTTTAACTAGATCTTTGTAGTTGTCCGACTTTTTGTTACCTAGGAAGTTGCTACATACATTTTAGAAGGCGCCTTTTTATCTTTCTCAAAAGTATAGTTGTAAAATTCTGGTCCTTAAAAAGTTCTCGTATGAGGTCCAACGAATATTTCTTTTTTAATATTTGCTTCACTTATACCCGGGAATTTCCGTCTCAAATAAAAAAATGAATTTTCTTCTCTATTTAAGGTTTTACCAAAATCATTTTTAAGCTCTAGTTTTATGTGCAGAGAAGGTAAATAAATTTGCTGCTGAGCTACTAAAGATTTAATAAGAATGTTTTTCTAGCCGGAGACATTGTAACGTAACGGCCAGTTTTTACATAAATAATGTTGGTTTCTGGCTTTGCTGTCTCATTCGCATAAAAACACAACAATATTTTGTAAAGCCACTTTGCAGTCCTATGAGCAATGCAACAACTTTGAGATCAGTACTGATATTCCACTTATGATCTTCGTATTTTATGCTTTGAAGTAATTTGTGCATGTTCTGGTATGTTTCTTTTATATTTACGGCTTGACCGACAGAAACTGATGGCCGTTCGTTTCCACTGAACAATAAAACTGCCTTTACTCTTGTGTTCAAAGAGGTAATAAATAGTCGCCATTCGGTAGGTACATCGAAAATGCCAAGTTCATTTAGTAAACCCGAAATATTATGACAATAAATTATGCCATCTTTTTTTTTTGAGAAAAAGACAGCCAGCATAGACTGCCTGTTCCAAAATGTGAAAATTTTCACACCTTTTTGTAAAAGATTTCACTGCTAGAAACAGGATTCTGGCAGTTAGTGCTTTGTTTAGGGGAATATTAAATCACGAACTGATAATTAAGTCTTCCTGTACTAAAAATGTGTTGTTTGCAAGTATTCATTCAAAAACGCCTGTCTTTTCAAACTTGAACCAGGTCATCTGGCCCTCTAAGTCATAATTATTGGTACCAGTATTTATCCTGAGGCTTAGAAACAGGTATGCTAGAAGAGTCATGACGTACTTATGGTTAAGGGGATATTAGAATGCACTATTTTATGCTTCCTTTACTAAAAAATCCCAGAATTTTTGTTAAGCAAAAGTAATATTCATCAACATGGTTCTTAGACATTTACCAAATCATTGGCACTCTAACCTTTGATTGAACGTTGACGTATGTTGAGCAAATGCGGAGCATTTAGCCCATGTCTATCGCCTACTTTAAACCAAAATATACCTAGGGTTTCACAAGTGTTCAAGATCTTGCTGTTTCAGTCACTCACCGGATCGTACGATCGCTTGCTCATATATCCACTGCTACTGGCTGCTTATATACCCGTTTCAAACATTTGATATTTACTAGAAACACCGGGAATCAAGAGTATCGAAAACGATGTTTGTATACAGGGACCCTTCAATAAGTATCTGTCCCTCATGGGGTTTAATGGGTATCTCCTGTATTTGAAGCCCTAGGGGTTAAGAATTCGTAGATGGGGGATCTCCCCAGAAACCACTCATGTGTTGTTGCCAGATTGTGTACAATTTCCCTAGACTAAGAGAAAACGTAGACTTGGTAACGTCGTAACCCATTAGGATATAGAAAGATAAATATCGCACAGGTAGATTCTTACACCTGCTTAAAGCATGTTATTGGTACTCTCTGGACTCGTGACACGTCAATTTAAAAGTCGGTGTAAGGGTAAAATAGGTAGGATTTATCGACAAAACGTATTTGTTTGGCAGAGCGGATTTTCGTGCAGAACAGTGTTATTATTACTGTTAATAAATTTTGGTCTTAAGATAAGGATAAAAATGTTATACAAATTAGGCATCTGCTACCCCAATATTTGGGATTATGTAGATTGGATCAAAATAAGGTAACAACTTCATAAAACTTTTTGCTCTATGCCCCTTCTTTACCGAGCTATTAGCTCTTAAAGGTAACAATTGAAAATCGATTTTTTAATAATAACTTTTGAACGGCTTGTACGATCTGGAATTTTTTTGTTGATTAATTCTAGCTAATAACTGTCTTGCATTAACCGCTATAAACATGCCCCGAAACCATCAAAGATACCAGGTCCGGACTATCAAATTTGTAAAAAACTTCAAAATTTTTGCAGTGTTGCCATATTTAACATTTTGGCCTTACTGGTAGATTCCCCTGAGTTTTCTATGGAAAAAAGGGATACTTTATCTTTATTGATTCGACGAGCGGTTTTTGCGTAAAATGCATTTAAAATCATTAAGGTATACTTGAGGGCTCTCAATAAGATATACTCTGGGGCTTTCAATAAGGTGTACTTAAGGACTCCCTATGAATCTTATGTCAAAATCTACTACCAGAAGTCAATTTTTAGCTAAAAACTATAAATTAAAATTTAAAGAAAAGCCTAATGTATTTTAACAAAAAAAAAATATAAACAATTAAACCATACAGCAAAAAAGAAACTTTATGATTTCTAGTAGAATAACAAAAAAAACTGCTATGCGTAAATTTAACTAAGGTATATCTTCAAAGTGAGTACCCTGTACAGCTACACATTTTCTTAATTTGCTAAGACATGCTCTTTGAACTTGAAACAACATGTTAGGATTATTCCTTATTGCAGTGCGACGAAACATATTTCTTTCTAATAAATCTTCAAATTAGGTCAAGACGGCCACTTTCGCTTTTATTTATAATTTTTAGCTGAAAATTGACTTCTGGTAGTAGATTTTGACATAAGATTCATAGGGAGTCCTTAAGTACACCTTATTGAGAGCCTCAGGGTATATCTTATGGAGAGCGCTCGAGTACACTAATGATTTTAAACGCATTTTACGCGAAAACCGTTCGCCCAATCAATAAAGATAAAGTATACCTTTTTTCCATAGAAAACTTAGGGGAATCTACCAGTTAGGTCAAAATGCTAAATATGGCAACACTGCAAAAATTTGATATTCCGGACCTGGTATCTTTGATGGTGTCGGGGCATGTTTATAGCGGTTAATGCAAGACAGTTATTAGCTATAATTTAATCAACAAAAAAAATTCCCGATCGTACAAGCCGTTCAAAAGGTAGTAATAAAAAATCGATTTTCAATTTTGACCTTTAAGAGCTAATAGCTCGGTAAAGAAGGGGCATAGAGCAAAAAGTTATATAAAGTTGTTACCTTATTTTGATCCAATCTACATAATCCCAAACTTTGGACCATACCTTATAATAATTATAATATATATAATATATATATATATATATATATATATATATATATATATATATATATATATATATATATATATATATATATATATATAATATATATATATATATATATATATTTTAACAGGGTCCTGCAGCTCACCTCCCGTCTTATGTAGCTCATTTATTATTCACTGTAAAATTTTCATATTTTGCAGACGTTACTTTAACTCAGGTATTCAGAAAATAATTTTGGTTATACAGGTGTCACAAAAGGGACGTCAGATGGTGCATTTTTTAAATGGATCGCTCTATATTTTTTGGTATATTTAGGTACCTTTGTGGTCATTTATATTCCTAAAATTTTGTCAACATCGGTTTTGTATTTCAGAGAAAAAAAATAAAATATAAAAAACTGTTTTGCACCATTGAATTTAAAAATGAATAAAAATACAATAGTGCTTGATTAATAGAATTAAACAAGGAACTTATTAGGTAACGTAATATCAGTCGCTTAGACATGTTTGTTAATTCGAACTGTCAGGTGTCCAAAATTTAGTGTCAAACTTTTCAAATTTAAAAGCACTTTATTTTTCTTATTTTAAATATGAGCCCCTGTATATTTTTAGGTCGTTAGATAAATAATTAAAAAAGAAACATTTTTCTAATTATAACCCTATTAAAATTTCTAACACATTAAAAGTTATTCGTGGAAAACTCATTTTGGCATCTATTTTAATAGTAATACCATTGAATAAAAATGATAGGTGGCTATGAAAAACAATTTATTTTATTGGAGTTTATTTAACTTACAGAATCTAATTTTAACGTATTATAAAAATTCGAGTAAATTATTATTATTTAATAATTAAATTAAATTAATTTAAGAAAAACCTTTAAATGTTAAATAAACTGAATTTCTAATTTTTAATACCTTTTGGCTATCATTTATGTAACTTTAACCAATTTCTAGGTAATAACTAATGTTATTAGGAAACTCTAATGTCAATAAATTATTTTTCGTAGCCACTCACCATTTTTATCCAGTGATATTACCATCGAAATTGATGCCAAAATGAGTTTTCAACGAATAACTTTTAATGTCTTAGGAATTCGATAGGGTTAAAATTGAAACAATGTTTGTTTTTTAATTCTGCATCTAACGACCTAAAAATATACAGGGGCTCATATTTAAAATAAGAAAAATAAAGTGCTTTTAAATTTGAAGAGTTTGACACTAAATTTTGGACACCCTGTACAGTTCGAATTAACCAAACATGACCTAAGCGACTGATATTACGTTACTTAATAAGTTTCTGGTTTAGTTATATTAATCAAGCACTATTGGTATTTTTATTCATTTTTAAATTCAATGGTGCAAAACAGTTTTTTTATATTCTATTTTTTTCTCTAAAAGTACTAAACCGATCTTGACAAAATTTTAGAGGAATATAAATGACCACAAGAGGTACCTAAATATACAAAAAAATACAAAGCATTCCATTTAAAAAAATGCACCATCGTGACGTCACACTTTTTTGTGACACTCTGTATAACCAAAATTATTTTCCTGAAATGCACCGTGGGTTAAAGATAACGCCCAAAGAAGTTCGAGAATTAGCATCTGATATTAAAAATAAACATAGCTCAGGAATAGATGAAATTTCAACTAGTATTGTTAAATTAGCAGCTTGTAAAATAAGTAAAGTTCTTCTTTTTGATAAACAATTCTTTAAGTATGGCATTTTTCCAGATAAATTAAAAGTAGCACTTATAAAACCCTTATACAAAAAAGGAAATCCTGAAGATTTAGACAGTTATAGACCTATAAGTCTATTACCAGGATTTTCAAAAATATTTGAATTAGCAATAGCAAAGAGGTTAATTAATTTTATGAATTTGTGTAAACTATTTAATAAAGGTCAATATGGGTATTTAAAAGGAAAATCCACACAAACCACAATTTTTGAATTTATAAAAACAATAATTAGATGTTTTGAGAAAGGACATATGACCTTTGGAATTTTCATTGACTTAAGTAAGGCCTATGACTGTCTAAATAGAAAGCTACTTAAAAAATGGAACGTTATGGAATAGGGAAATGCCTTACAATGGTTTTCTTCTTATTTAAGTAACAAAAACAAGTGGTAGGCATTAAGAGCAGTTGAAAGTGTCATACTCGGACTTTGTCAAACAAATCAGGAATTCCACAAGGAAGCATCTTAGGACCAATATTGTTATCGTGTTCACCAACGACCTGTACTCGTAGCAAATAAAGAAAATCAAACAATCATTAGTTTTGCAGACGATACAAATTTAATAATAGGAGGACAAAATATAGCTGAGTTAAGAACTGATAGCCAAAATTTACTAAGAAAAGTTACGGAATGGTTCATAAAAAATGATTTGATATTAAATTCTAAAAAAACAAATATTATATTCTTTCGAACAAAACAATCTAAAACAGGAAAAATGGATTTTTTTGAAGTTAATAATCGGGATAAAATTGAAGTATCAGAAAATTCTAAATTTTTGGGAATTTATCTGAATGAGTTCTTAGCTTAGGCTGGTCTTATCACCTCAGTAATTTAATAAAAAAACTTAATTCAATTTGCTATGGATTGCGAGTCATTGGGGAATATATGAACAAAAGTATACCTGGCAAATTTTGAATCAGTTCTTAAGTATGGAATAATATTTTGGGGTAGAGATAGCATGATTCAAAATACTTTTGTTGTTCAAAAAAGAGCAGTGCGAATAATAACAAAAATGGGCTTTATTGATTCTTGCAGGTCAGTTTTTAAAAGTTTAGGGATAATGACTGTTTATGCAATTTATGTTTATGAGTGTTTAATGTTTTTCTTTAAAAATAAAAGTCTATTTGGGATTGAAGTATTCCATAATTATAATACAAGAGTAGAAAATGTAAATTATCCAATGCACCGACTTCAAATAACTAAAAGATGTCCCCAATAGAAAAGAATGTAATTTTAATATTTTAAATTGAAAAAAAATTAATTGTAAATCTATCTCTTAAACTTTTGCAATATAGATAATCCTGTTCTTAAGTAAATTTAATTAGATTTAATGGTTTAGTACTTATAGAAACAATTTTAAGAAGTATAAAATTTTTAAGTAATTCTTTTTAAGCAATAAGTAGTACTTGTTAAAATTCTCAAATTTAGCGTACAATTGAAGCATTGCTATACCAAAGACGCTAAGTGTCAATAACTAAAAATTTCGGCTATTTACTCTATGAAATATTAGCTTTCCAAGGTACAGTAAAGATGGCGCCAAAACACAAATAAAAAATTTAAAATGCTCAACTTATATAGTTTTATTGAAGTATATCGAAAGTAAGAAACCAGTAAGATGATCTATAAATATCTTAGCACAATATTTAAAGTACTAAAAGTACTGAGTATTTTATTTAAAGTATATTTTTGTATTGAGTAGCTCAGCTCAATTCTGGGTAATGCAGCTTTTTCCCACCATTTATTTTAAATTATTTGTTGTTATAACGACAAACTAAATAAAGCCTCATGTATGTTTTAAAATATTATAATTGGTATTAAATATAAGGAAAGCAATTTACAAATATTAAAAACTCTGTAACCATTTTTAATTTAATGATCGCAATTTGATACTTGGAAACTGCCTCTGCTAAAACTATAACTATCTAACAATTTTGAAAAACTTATGCTTTTCAACTTTTCGTATACTAAACTTTTCTAATTTCCTTGCTACAATTTTCTTTTATCAGCATCTTATATTTAAAATTTATGACTTGAGACGGTAATAAAACTCCACGTCTGTTTCATAAAATAAAATGCAAATCAGAAAACATAATATATAAAATAAAGTCTCCAAGAGGGTGACATATAATGATATTGCCTAATAATAGTAAGGCATTAATGTTTTAAAGTTTGAAAATGCAGTTTTATGTCAGCAGACTGCATTAAAAATCGCTGGAGTAATAGAAAAATTTTATAACGTTGTTATTACGCCGCGTTTTGACACTATAAAAGTTTGGTGAAAATAAATTTTGTAATCACTTAGATTTTAAAACATTTTTTTATTCAGTGGCCGCTCGTAAGGGAGGTAAAACATACGTTATTACCCAATTTTAATATTTTTTATAAATAAATTAAATAAATGTAAACTCATACATATATACTTAGTGACATAGAAACGCAACACCCAGAATTAATTATTGAATTTTGCTAAAAACTTGTAAACATATTAGCTATCATAAACGTATACGCTAATATAATTTTGAAGGCATTCCGAGCCGTAGTTTTTTTGTAAAGGCTTTTCTGGTCATAATAAGATCGGAACAATATGAACATGTTGAGTGAATTTTTGTGTGTTGGATTTATTTGGTTCTATTTGTTTCATTGTTGGTTCATTGCATTATCAACCCTGGTATTCGCATTTGCGCTAATTTTACTCAACTTTCCGAGTTTAGGAGGGATCGGATAATGAGGTTACGTAAAGCCGGATGTTCCTTTAGAGAAATCGCTAATCGAGTGAATCGAAACGAAACTATTGTAATAAAATATTGTTAAGCGTGGTTCCAAGAACGCCGAAATCGACGAGTTAAAGCCAAAGACAGACTACAGAGCTACATGATCGTTATTTGAGGTAACTAGCACTTAGAGGTCGATTTTTTACAACAGGGGCAGTTGCGAACCAGTGGTTGATGTTGTTGGAAGGGCAACAAAGATGAAAACAGTTTGTCGCCGAATGAGGTCTTTTGTACTGTTTTTATACCGTACCCATCTTGTACTACCTCTGACCACACAGCATCATCGGCAACAAATGGTAGGGAGTAGGGAGAGACTTGAATGAAATATGGAATGGAACTCGATCGTGTTCAGCGATGAGTCCAGCTTATGTTTGGGCACACATGCTGGAAGTGTAAGAGTTAGGAGGCGACGTGGTGAAAGATGTAACGCTCAATTTTCCATTGAACGGCATATTTATCGCACTGTGGGTGTAATGGTATGGGGTGCCTTTGCTTACGGCAGCAGGTTATGATTAGTGTTCATTCAAGGAAGCATGACTGCCCACTCTATATCTACGAAGTTTTACAACCACATCTGCTTCCCTTTTTGGAAACATTGCAAGATCCACTTTTTCAGCAGGACAATGCGCAACCTCATGTCGCACGTGTTAGTTTAGACTTTTTAGCGGTGTAAATCTGCTTCAGTGGCCTCTTCGATCTCCAGACCTTTTCCCCATTAAACATGTATGGAATATGATGGGAAAAGGTTGCAAAATTCACCGCACCCTTCACAAGCATTGGAAGCTCTACGAAGCCAAATTTAGATGGCCTGGGATACAATACACCAAGAAGACGTCAATCACCTAATCCAATCAATTTCGCGACGACTTAACGAATGTGTAGCAAACAGAGGAGCTTCAAGATATTATTAACGTAACGTGGGATATCTAAGTTATTTAGCAAAATTCTAAATCACTTTCTATTTATCAGTAGACCTAAAAATTGTAAAACTATGCTCAAAAATTACAGCACTCCTATTCGGTGTTGCATTTTCTATGTCACTTACGTCCGAGTGATGATCGCGTTGTTAAATTTAGCAATGGACTTAGCAATTGTTAAAAGTTAACAAGGGCTTTCAATGTTTAACAAAATGTTAGGTTTTGACAGGTTGCCTACTAAAATCATTGAATAAAACTGACAATGACGTTTTGTTAAACATTCTAAACCGTTGTTAACTTTTAACAATTGCTAAGTCCATTGCTAAATTTAACAACGCGATCATCCCTCGGCCGTTAGTATATTTATTCAGGACGTATAAGAATAAATTCAAAAAAAGTATGTATTTAAAAAAAAATTATACTGCATTAAATCTCTACGTTATTTTCAGGCACGTACTAACTAGATCGTGAAATCATTTCTCTTTTAATCTGCGGTTGAACTCTCGAAAATCTCCCCGTGACCGTGGTTGATATGACAACACAATGATGCCGCGGCTTGCTTTGGGACTTTTTCATGTTTGCTTATCAGCTAATGTCCATATATTTATTCCTTCACCTGCCGCCTTCACGTTGAAAACAATAAGTAATCAGACCTTTTATCGGCAAGGCAAGACAACAAATAAAATTATTATTTTATCGTGCTTATTTAGGTAGTTTATTACAAACAAGTAGTTAATTTCTTTTACAAAAAGTTTAAAAAACTTGTGCTTACCTGTCTTAGTTTAGAACAAAAATCGAATTAAAAAGTAATTAACATCCAATACCAGCACTAAAGATTGCGCAAGTGCAGGCAAAGTATAAAACTAGGTAATCGTTTCTTTAATCTTAGACTTGACAAATATATTTATAAAAAAAAAATGTGAATTTCTGGATGCAAGGATAAACGTTTTCGTTCCTGTATCATCTGTTTGTTATTTGGGGTGAACATAACTGTACTAAAGACGGTGTCAATGATCTAAAGTAAAGCATCCTTTTCTCAAAATAGAAAAGCACGAAAATAATACCAGGATACCAGGCATAAATAAAAACTGCTGACAAAAAAAACATAATTTTTTTATGTAATAACAGAACTTATGCAAAAAAAATAAAATGGCTCTGAAAATTGTTATGAAGTGTTAAAAATTGGTGACATTCCGCTACACTTCTCCAGTTTATTCAAAAGTATTTAAAAATGTTATTGCTGGAAAAAACAGAACTATAAACTTTTATGTGTAATGCTAACATTACAATCTCGATTATAATGCCTAAATTAAACAATACCTACTTAAATAATTTTTATTATGTAGGTTTTTCTTGCCTCAAACCAATAAATTTGTTAAAAAATATTGCATTATTTGTTTTATTGAAAGTAAAGTAAATAATGTTAGGCATTAATTAATTAGGACCAATATAAATAAAAAATTATTTGTCTCCAGAGCAAAGTTCTTTTTTATATATATATATATATATATATATATATATATATATATATATATATATATATATATATATATATATATATATATATATATATAAAAAAAGGTAAAAAATTTTTGGGGATGGGGCCGGGGGGGAAAATTAAAAAGAAACACTTCGTTTTAAGAGTTTAAAATTTTTTTTCAAAATTGGGGGAAAAAAAACAAAAAAAAAGCTTTTTTCCCCAAATTTTTTTTTGGGATATTTAAAAATTCCCCTTATTTGGTTGGGGGAACATCAAAAAGCTAATTTTAAAAGGGATAGTACAAATTTTTGAAAATTCAAAATTTAAAGTTTCGGTTTTAAACCCGATTTTATTTTTAAAAAAAAAAAATGTTTTTAAATGGGATTTGAAAGAAGGATGGTTTTTTTTTTTTTTTATTCGCCAGGGTTTTTTTGGGGTTTAACATGTTTTTTTTTGTTTTTTTTTTTTTTGGGAAAGCGAAGGCCGGGTATTTTAGGGGTTTAAAATTTTTTTGTTAATTAACCCGGAAAATAGATTTTTTACGAATGATGTAATATGAAAAAAGGGAAAAATTAGTAATGGAAAAAAAAAAAATTTTGGGCCCCCCCGATCCCCAAAATTTTTTTTTCTCACATGGTTTTTGTATGACGTGCACCGGAAGGGGTGGTATACCCTTATCTGCCCCCCGGGAATTTTTTTGGGGGGGGAAGGTATGGGAGTAAAAACCCCCCTTACCTGTTATGGTAGGGGTAAAATTTGCACCCCTTGCAATAAGGGGGGGCCCTTTGGGGAAAAAAAGAGAAAAAAAAGAAATTTGTTTTTTTTTTAAACCCAAAAAAATTCCCCATAAAAACCAAAATACCTAATTTTTTGGGCCTAAAAGGGTTTTAAAATAAAAAAAAACAAAAAAAAGGGGAAACCAGACATTTTAAAAAAAAAACCCGTCGGGGGTTATTTAAAAAAAAATTGAAATTTAAAAAAAAGGGAGGAAAAACCAAAAAAAAAATTTTAAAAAAAAAAAAAAATTTTTTAAAAAAAATTTAATTAGTTCCCGAAAATTTTTTAGTTTTATAAAAATTTTTAAAATTTTGCTTTTTTTTTTGGGTTTAAAAATTTAAGTTTTTTTTGAATTAAAAATTTTCCAACCTTTTTTTTTTTAATTTTTAATTTTTTTCTATCTTTTTTAAAACCCTTTTTGTTTTTTTTTCCCCAAAAATTTTTTTTTTAAAAAAAAAAATATTAAATTAAATTTAACAACACTTTTTTTTAATTTTTTTTTTGAATCTTTTTTTTGAGTATCTGGTTTGTTAAAAGGAAAAAAAAATTTTTAAAAATTAGTTTTTAAAAAAAATTGTTTTGTTTAAAAAATTTTTTTTAAATACTTTTTTTAAAAAAGAAAAATGGTTTTTTTTGGAATTTTAAAAAAAATGGGGATTTCAAACCAAAAATGGTATGTGGGTAACACCCTTTTTTTTTTTAAAAATTTTTTGGAAAAGGGAAAAAAAAGGGAAAAAAAAAGGTTTTTTTTCCCGCCCCTTTTTTTGGCTTAAAAAATTAAGATTTTTTTTCTTTCTATCCCGAGTTTTCCCAAACCTTTCCGAGGGTTTTTTAAAAGGCCCCGTTAAACTTTTTTGTTAAAAAAGGAAAAATTTTGTTTTTTTTTTCCATATTTGTTTTTAAAATTGCCCCAAATTGTTATATCTTTCCAATTTTTTTCTCAATTTAAGGGGAAATTTTGGTGGTTTTAAAAAACCCAATACCAAAAAGCTTTTTTAAAAAAAATATTTTAAAATTTTCCCCATAAAAATTTTAAAATTTTTCCCAAAAATTAAAAAAGGGGAATTTTTTTCTTTTTTTTGGGTTTTACTTTTTTTAAAAATTAAAAAATAAATTTTTTAAAAGTTTAAAATTTTTTTTGGCAAATTTTAAGAATTTTTAAACTTGTGGTAAACCTTTTTTTAAAACCCTGTTTTTAAAGGCTTTTTCCCCTTTTAAAAATTCTTTTTCCCGGGGGGGGGGGTTTTATTTTTTTTAAAGGGTTTTTTTGTTTGGCGGTTAAAAAACCCCCCCCTTTAAAAAAAATATTTTGGTTTTTTTTTTTTTTTTTGGGTTTTTCAAAAAATTTTTTAAAAGTTTGTTCTTTTAAAGGGGGAAAAAAATTGGGGGGCCCCGGGTTAAAATACCCCCGGAATTTTAAAATTTTTTTTTTTAAAATTTTTTTTTGCCATTTTTTTTTGGGATTAATATTTTTAATTTTTTAAAATATTTTTTAAAAAAAAGTGTTTTGTCTACATTTTAAAAAAAATTTTTTAAAAAATTAAAAATATTAATCAAAAAATTTTTTAGGACCTTAAAATGAACAACATAAGCTAATTATAGATACACAAGATAAGTGGATCACTAATCTATCAGGGTAAAATTTTAGGGATATTTTAAAATTTTTAGCACTTGGGTCCAAGTTTAGTTTGCCTTTTGGGGGCGAGTGAAACCCCCAAAATACTTATTTTTTAACCCAGAAATGTTATAAAAAAAACCCCCCTAACAATAATAAAAATATTTTTGGTTAAAATTTCCCAATATTATTACAAATTTTATTAAAACACCACAACAAAAACATATTTGAACAACGTACGAAAAAACAAAGCTTTTTTGGGGGGGCAATAGTGAGTTGTTTGTTACTAGGGGGGGCAAAGGAAATGTAACTGTATACTCAAAAAAAACGGAAAAATTTTAAAGTCGAAAATTTTATCAGATCGCTCCTACTACCCCACTCAATTTTTGACCCTACATCAACTTTTTTAACAAAAAAAAAACCCCAAATTTTAGAAAAAATTTGGAAAAGGACAATTGGGGTGAGGAGACAGCCAAAAAAATTTTAATTTTATAATCAAAAAAGTCCCAAAAAATTTTGGGGTTTCCAAAATTCATAAACCTGTCTTATCTCTTAGACCTATTATCTCCTTATCAATGCTCCAAGAAATTAGCTGTTATATCACCGAAGTGTTAACAAATTCATACTTGACAGAATGAATACTATATTAAAGATTTCCTTTAATTTGCAAATTTTTGGGTTAACGAAAAAAGGGGCCCCCATGGCTACGTGTTGATTAGTCTTGATGTAGTGTCTTTATTTAGTAATATACCAATACATTAATACAAAAAAGCATGTCCAAACTTTTAGGTATTTCTTTACAAAAGACTCAGTCAGCAGGGCTTTCTGGAGGTTTTGAAATTCATTATGGAAACCACATATTTTAAATTTAATGGCATTTTTTATAAACAAATATTAGGTACCCCTATGGGGGCTACAATCTCTTCTATTGTCTCACAGTATGTCATGGATGATTTACTTGAAGTCTGTATACCTAAGTTATCTTTTCAAATTCCGTTCTTGAAGAAATACGTTGATGATATTATAACATCTGAACCAATAGATGGCATCAACGAGATTCTTGAAGTGTTCAATAGCTATAATGAACACATACAATTTACGGTGGAAAAGAAAACAACAATAGTGTACCTTTTTTGACACTAGAGTAATAAGACAAGCAAATAACCAGATCATTCTTGACTGGTATACTAAACCAACCAGCTCAGGCAGGATATCAACTATTACTCGAGTCATACCACCAAAACAAAAATAAATCTAATATTAGCATTAAAAACCCGGATAATGAGAATCTCACATGCATCATTAGTACAGAATAACTTAAAAACTCTTAACATTTTACTACCTAACTCTTTTCCAAAAATTATTAACAAAGCTTATTTTTAATACAGCAATAGTGATCACCCATGACAGCGATAATAACGGCATCACCCCCGAAATAAGTGCATTTATTGAACATCCTCCTATTTTTTACTATTCTTTTCCATATATAAAAAGTATAGCAACTAAAATAACCAGATTGTTTCATTCTGACAATTCAATAAAAATTGCATTTAAACACACTAAAACAATAGGAAAACTTTTTACTAAACTTAAAGACAAGGATGACAGTTTGAAAAAATCTAATGTAATATATAGTATTCCTTGCTCTGAGTGCGATGCGATGGCGTGTATATAGGACAAACGTCTAGAGTACTCAAAGATAGATTAACACAACATAAAAGTGATTGTAGATTAGGAAAAAACTCTTGTGCATTGTCTCAACATTGTAATCAACTTGGACATATTTTTAATTTTAAAGAAACGAAAATTTTGTGTGTGGAGGCGAATTATAACAAAAGAGTGGTTCTAGAGATGATAGAGATATATAAACATTCTAACAGCATCAATAAAAAAACTGACATTGACAATCTAAGTGTCATTTACTCTAACTTACTCAATTTTAGCCTAAAACAAAAGACAAACAATGATTCCAATAGTTCTTTTTCATCAAGCTAAAACATTTTAACAATAACTGTCAACATAATTAATTTTTTAATACTTTTGATTTTTGATTCTGTAGTTTTTTTTTATTCTCTGGTTTTCTCCTCTTTATAACCTAACATTCCTTTTATAACCTAACATTTCTTTTGTAAGTAACCACTCTTACGGTACGTTCAGTTGAACCTCACTTAAAAATGTAGGCTGGTCCTTCCCCTTTTTTTTATGTTTTTTTTCTCTATTGTTAACACTTTTATGCTACACTGGACCTAAATATAACTCTAGGATAAGTGTATGGTAATGCTATGGGCGAAGGGCTGTAAGTAAATATTAAAACATAAAATCTGGAATAGACAAAACATCATCATACATCTATAATTTGTGTTTTCTCGGTCACGTACGTGCACACACACACACACACACTCACACATACAAACACTAACCCTTAGGTGACAGATAAGGGGGTGCACATACACTAACATATACACCCATACACACACACTAACCCTTAGGTGACAGATAAGGGTTTACACACATACCCATACACATGCACACACACACACACAAACACTTACCCTTAGGTGACAGATAAGGGTATACCTACACACTCACACAGACATACACGTACATACACACATGCTCTTATGTGAGAGATAAGAGCTCCGTGATCATTAAGACACTACATATTTACTGTTTAAAAATATATTTTTTTACCATTACTAATTATTCAACTTTGCATATTACATACACATTCAGTCATAAGTAAATCTATCTTCCAGTTAAGTTAACAATATCTTAACTTTAACCTAGATATGCCCGGACCTTATACTCGCATTCCAAAAAATAAAAAACTTAAAAAAATACATGTTAAACTAAAAAAGACTCTGAAACGAATAAAGTGGTATAGAAATCCATCCATTCTGTACTAGTCTTACACTTAATAGCAATTATAATATTTTAAAAATGTATCAGCTTAGAACTAAGAAACATTAATATGAATTTTTCAAAAACTTAATAATATCCTGTGACTATACATTGTAAAATTCAGCTGTTGTTGATGTTACCAACTTCTAAATAATGCATTTAGTTGTAAGTATACCTAAAATTGAGAAAGATTTGCTTTTTTATTGTATTTTTTTTCCATATTGTAGACCTGAAGAAGAAAATAAATATTTTCGAAAGCTCGTTAAACTAAGAAGTGTTTCACTTTAATTAGCCCTCTCCTGGACCGATACCCAAGAAATTTATTACCTTTGTTGTTTAACTGGTCGGCCAAGACTTCCCTCCTCCTTATTTTATATTATATATATATATATATATATATATATATATATATATATATATATATATATATATATATATATATATATATATATATATATATATATTAAATTACTCTTTTATATATTATTAAAAGCTAGTCTGCTCTGGCAGCAAAAATTACAAAAAGCATAAAATTATAATTATAAAATTTTTATTCTTTTTAAAACTTATTTATTTTTAAATGTTATAAATATAAAACGATTTTTTGTTTTAAAATTATAAAAAATAAAAATTTAACTTACTTGAAAACATTATTTGCAATCCATTATAAACCTGTTTGGCCATATAGATAAGTTTTTATAGTTTTTTTTTAATATCAGTTTAAATAAAAAAAATGGCTTTTCTGTAGTAGAGTTATTTTTATATTATTTTTTAAAATACCAGGTTTTCATATTTTATAAAAAGCCAGTTTGTTCTTGCAATAATAATAATATAAATACAATAACAATATAATTTCGTCTTCATAAGATATGAAAATCAGTAATTTTTAATAATAATGTAAAAATCACTTCTTAAGCCAAATAATTTTTCATTTAAATTGTTATTCCCGGAAAACAAAAAAACTTTAAGGACCAATGTAACTAACATAATGTTGTGTAACAACTAATAAAAAAATGCATTTTTGATGCGAGAAACTTAGTGCATAAATACATATTTTTTGATTAAAGAAAAATAAGAAAACATTATATATATATATATATATATATATATATATATATATATATATATATATATATATATATATATATATATATATATATATATATAAAAATAATTACAAAAGAAAAACAAAATGGCAAATAAATGTTTTTTAAACAGCAAAATTTAAGAACAGTAAAATTTATAATTTAAGTCATGAAGCACAACTACTAAAAAAGTAATTCCCGAATATAAAACACAAACATTTTTAAATAAACAAATAATCATAATAGGTATAATATAATAAAATATAAAAAAAACCTAAAATATATAATTTAAGCCATAAAGCACAACCACTAAGAAAATAATTCCCGAATATAAAACACAAACATTTTTTTAATAAACAATTAATCATAATAGAATAGGTCCATATGTTTTTACTTTTAAGAATATTGATTTCTAAATCTTTTTTTAAAGCACCGTTTTAATATTTATTATGCAACTTTGAAGATTAAGTTTAATAAAAAATAAAAGTTTAAAAAAAAATCTAATATTTTTGGCAATTACTACCCGCTGTTAAAATGCCTTAATAAAACAAACCATGAAATTACCTTTTTCTTTGGCATTTTAAACATATAAAGCTAGTATTTTATATCTGTAATTAGTGTTTAACATTTTTTCATTAAAAACCTTATTTTTTTTAAGCACATTTTTTGACCATTTAATTTTAGCTAGTCAGTACTAACTATACATAATAAATTTACTTATTACAAATAAGCAACGTGTACCTTGTAGGTCTTGTCAGTGAAAATAAAGTACCTACAATATTATTTTGAATCACAACTAATCAGACCCACATTAAAAGAATATTTATATATTACAGGTCCTTAGAATATTCAGTTAAACTACTAACCAAAAATTACTGCCCTTAAAGTAACCAAAACCACAGCACAAGGGCAAACCAGGGAATGCATCCGAAACAAACACGAGGTATACCGGGGACGCCTTAGTAGAATTAGATACGTAAAAGGCTTTATAAGGGGTCCATCCAAAAAACGAAGGAGAACTATTCAGATAAAGTAAAAAAGACTTCGCATAACAGTAGGGTTGCTAACAGGACACGATAATCTAAGAGGACACCTACACAAGATAGGCTGATACCAGTGGTTCCCAAACTTTTTTCTATGACGCCCCCTCTTCGAAATTAAAAAACTGTCGCGCCCCCCACTTTTCCCGACAATACAGAAACATTTTTTTTACTAAAAAACGCGGCATTTATTTACAAAAATAACATTTGAACAATAATCTAATCTAATGCGAAGTATGGTGCTGCATTTCCATAACAAGGTTGAAAATTCTTGGTTTTATCTTTGAAAGCTAGCACTAGCAATATCTACCCGACTTCGTTTTTTTGTTTTAATTTCTATTAAATAAGCAAATCCTTTTTTACATATGTGGGTTGTCGAGAATGGTATGTAAAATTTCAAAGCCATTTCCGCCATTAAAGGATAGATGGGACGATATTTTATCCAAAATGTAGTTATCGCTAAATATTCAGTCATTTTTTGCCACTGAGTCGTGTTTTCAGTGGGCACCTTGTTCTGGCATTTCTTCCAAAATGATGTTTATATTAAAATTAAAAGGATTTTAAGCAAATTTGTGTTCATCATTATCATGTAAATTGGAAAAATATTGTTGTATATCATTGAAAAGACTTTCTAGATGAGATATAATATATGTTGTAATCTCTTCGTTTTTAGCAGTGTCATCACTATTCTCCATTAATGAAGCCAATTTCGGATGTGAGAAAAAAATTTGGTGTTTGAGCTTGCAGTTTCCATATATAAATCTTTTTTTATTAAAACTGATTTTTTTATTTTAAAGATAAAAATTTGTATTAGTTTTTCTAAGCTTTCGCGCACCCCTTAATTATGCTTTGCCCTCCTCGGGGGGTGCGCCAGCCTGTTTGGAAACCACTGGCTTCTACAATGGGGATCTCAGTTGTAGAATCTACGACGAGGGGGAAGAAACAGCCTACCATATCCTGTGCAAATGTGAAGCGTTGAATCACAGAATTATTTGGGCAACCGAAAATGAGCCCACAGGAATATTTTAACCAACCAGTCTCGGGGTTATACAGACCTGTAGAAAGAACAAGACTAAGGGGAGAAGTGGTATTAAAGAGAATAGGAGAATAGGCACAAAACTGGTAGTAAATCAAGACGGCTCTCAGGGAAGACGAAGAATCAAAAATGGTGGTGATCAAATTGTGAAACAAATATTTAGCTAATTTTAAAGAACTAAATTCTTAAAAAAAACTACAATAATAATTTTGGTCTTTAAAGTATGAATTGTCAAATCAGCTTGCATATAAAACGCCACCCAAAGCATCCAAGAATTTCTTATTTAAAAGTACCGATAGTATGGTTAAATTTGTTACATAATTTAATGCAACTTTAAAAAACAATTTGTTTTGTAAAAAACAAACTTTAGTAATTTGTTATATTGTATAAAATGTGTAAATGGTTTATTATTTGTTCTCTGTTTTGTCAAAACCATCTTAATTTGATCTATATTTTAATCTCTAAAAATCTTGGTACATTCGACACAATAAAAAATCTCACTTAATAGCAGAAAGAAAGATGCGTTTTAGCAATAGCTTTTCTTTTTAAAAGGCGACATCAAATCTAAAACTTTTAATGCACTTTGCAAAACTGTTTGTGTTTACTTAAAAATCCCTAAGGAATTCTAGATAAATTATACTCTTTTAAGTTTACAGGCCCAAACTTTTCCGATATTTTTGCGACACTTGTCACTGATTATAGCTGTCTAGCAATGGTGAAAACAAGAAGAAAAGTTTATTTAGTGTAATTTTTTAAAGGGTAATCATAAAAGATATATGTATCTAATTTTATCTTAAATAAAAATTGATATTAATTATTGCCTTGAGTTAAGAGTCCATTTGCGAAAATTGGATCCAATTTGGGGTTCGGGGCATAATGTTTTTCTCAAAAACGGTATAAGTTATCGATAATTTTCAAAAACTATATGTAAGCTAACACTTAAATCTAGGCTTCTGCTGTAATAGTTTTTCAAATTTGGATTTGGTTTTTAGTATTTTCTTGAGTAAAAGTCACCCTAAAATCGGTTATGTTTAGATACTATTTTCCCTTAACTCGACTCATATTTCAAAAATCCGTTACAGCAGAGGTATAGATTATTTCCTTACCTCTAAAATGGTGTACAATTTATGTCATTTCAGTGAAAAATAGTTACCGAAAAACGTTATCTCCTGTAGGCTTGCAATCGGAAACAACATCGCATCGATACACCGAATTTGGAAGAACCTAGATAAAATATAATATTTTTAATGCGGCTATACGAAAATTGTAATGTGGTTTGTTAGTCTCCGCCCACCGTCTCCACGTCTTTCGCCCGACCCCTAAGGTGTAGCGTAAATGCACTCTTAATAGTAAAATAATAAAATTTCCAATATTTATTAATAAAATTTTTATACATTTATTTACTTTATAAAATAATATTTTTAAGTAAGAACTTATTGTCTAAACTAAAATTTTTAAAGTTAAACAACATTGCCTGTTGTTGGCGATTATTGAATCTAAAAAAATGCTGTATTGTCAATCAAAAACAATATTGGATAAAAATAAAAAAAATAAGTTAATGAAGTGCTTAAACAGGTTGCACAAAAGTTATTTTTAGGAAAAGGATTATACGATAATGACCCAGGTGTTTGAATGGCTCTAGCGTAAGTATAAATGTTATTATTTTATTGCCACTTTATTATCTCTTTAACATATGAAAGAAATAAATGTTTTTCTACTAAATATTTACCATTTATTAAATTATTTTGCAAAAAAAAACATTTTTATCAGGTAAATAATAATAATTTATAAAATTAGAAACACTATTTTGAAGAACATCCATATTTAAAAGCAAAATGTTATTAGGCATTTTGCAAATGTGTAATAATAAAACTTAATTGTGTTTTACAAAAGACAAAGAATGTTTAAATTAAAATAAATCCGTTTCTTTTCAAAATCAAATTGTTGTTTTCTTACAAGAAAACATGCAATATAAAACTAAATAATTATGGGTAATTTTAATTAACTTAAGGGTTTTATTTTATCTCAGTACAAAAATACAAACCGACATATTTTTTATTTACTTTGGAAATATAATTTGCAAAAAATATTTGGTTTTGTAATCAACATAATATGTCGTTAATGTGTCGTCTAATAATGTTGAAAAACGCTTATTTTTATTGGTACACTTTTTTGCTTAATTAAAGTTCATGGTCTTTGATTATATTTACGTGGCATCTAGAGCCTTTATTTTTAAAGATAGAATTAAATGTTTTATATAAAAATAGGTTTCTTTCTATATTCTCTGTTAAAATAATCAGTAAAAAAATAATGCATTAAAAAAAAGGCAACTTCAACTTTTTTAAATAGAACACCCTTATATTACGTTCTGCAGTGAAAGATCTTTTTTTCTGATTTAAAATATATGTACCAGCCATTTTTAAGATAAATTTTAAATAGATTAAAAAAAAGCCTATCATTATCAAGGCCATGAAAACAATAAAATTGTTGTAATAAATGTGACGTCTCGATATTGTAATAAGTTAAAGTTTATCATGTTAAAATTAGTGTCTGACCGAAAGTTCGGTTTCGGTTTCGGCCGAGTTTTGGCCAAAAATCAAGTTTCGGCGGCAGTTTCGGTTTTGGCCAAAATTGGCCGAAACTTCTGCTGAAACCGAAACTGATTTCTGAAGTCCCTGGAACTGGGAGTGTAATAACAATTTTAGTAATTATTATTTTTACAGAAGAGCTACCTAAAAGATAAAATTAAAATAAATGACTACAACAAAATTAATATACGGTGTTTCCATTTCTTGCCCTAATATACTGTGTTTTCATTTCATGCCCTAATTAATGCAGAATAATGGGTAAAATGCCCCAAATTTCAGTATTTAAAGGAATTTTATTCTTGACCACGTGAGTTTCGGTTTCGGTTTCGGTTTCGGCCGAAACTGAAGCCCTGGCCGAATATTCGGTTTCGGTTTCGGCCGGAAAACCAGTTTCGGTCGAACTCTAGTTAGAATATTTTAGGTTAAATTTTAAATAAGTTGTAAAAGAGTTTCATATGAGTATCAAGAAAGCCATGGAAACAATAAAATTGTTATGTTGCTGAATTTGGTGAGGGTTTTTTTTGGACCAATAATGTTTATTCATGCGATTAAACATTTCTGCTATAGTGAAGAAAGACATGTCGGTAAATAGAATTTTACTGAAAAACTCTGGATCCTGCTGTCTAAGCCTAGCTATTTCCAAAGCAAACTTAGGTCGGTGGTGCATGTTTTGTTCAGAAAGTTTTCGGACAGACATAAATTTATAAAGATCTGTAAAATTTGTTGAATACATTTTATAATCTGTTCTATTAAGTTCAGATGCCGCATTCAAGATTGATATTTTAGGATTTTCTAAAATTATCAAAAGTAGTTAGTGGTAGTCCTATAGAAAAAGTATAATAATTATCCTGGAAAAAACAAAGATAGCCAAATCTTCGTTTTTATTTCGTACTACAGTATTTTCCTTTATTTTTAAGCTTTTTCGGTCACTAAACATTTTTAGTCTGTATTTAATAGTGTCTTTAGATGTGTTGTTAAGGATATAAGTGATATAAATGATATTTCTTTTGCACTGTCGTCACATTATTATTGTTGCCATTAAAAAGATGTGCGAATTTTTTGTTCTTCTGAATAGCCCATCGACAAGAAAGCAATATAAATTATTCTTATTAGTTAAAATAATAAACTTTAACTTTTTATAATATCGTCGAATTTAACATAACAATTTTATTGTTTCCATGGCTTTATGATAATGATAATATAATATGATTTTTTTTCAATTTATTTATAATTTAAGCTAAAATATCTCAAAATGGTTTTCTCAAATATCATCAATGTATATATATATATATATATATATATATATATATATATATATATATATATATATATATATATATATATATATATATATATATATATATATATATATATATATATATATATATATATATATATATATATATATATATATATATATATATTTAAAATCAGAAAAAATTATCTTTCGTTGTAGCTCATATATACAGGGTGTTCTATTGAAAAAAGTTGAAGTTGCCCATATTTTTCATTTTTTTAATTCGATATTTTTTTACTGATAATTTCAAAAGATAATATAAAAAAACCTACAATTTTTATATAAAACATTTTTTTTCACCTTCATTGAAGGCTTCTCAGATGCCACGTAAATATAATCAAAGACCCTGTACGCCTGAGCGTGTTTAAATCCACTTTTCAAACACGTGCGTGTTTAAAAGGTTACCTACCTTGGTACATCAATCAAAAACACAAAAAAGTGAAGTCTAAGATGACATTGCCAACCTTTAACCTCGAATTTTGGCACATGTTAGGCATTAAAAAAAATATTGATGTGACATGAGTGATTTATAACGTCAAATAAAATATTGCTAATATAATAAATATTACCTATGTAAAAAGAAGCGTAAAGTATTGTGGACTAACCACAACTAACCACAACTAACCACAACTAACCTTTAAAACACTTGCTCTATTTCGAAAACTCCGGCTATGCTGTCGTGCTCAAAAAATCGCGCGTGCGTTTTAAAGAGCTTAATATCCATTTTTACTTTAATATACCAATAACCCTACTTTAAAACTTTTAATAATAAATACCTAAATCTACTATTACAGTAATCCAAAAAAGATTAACTACAAGCTGAATTCTATTATTAATGAATATGTTGTTAAAATCAATCAAATTAAATAAATTAAATTAAGCTAAGAATATTTTTTTCTGTTTATTCGGAATAATTTAAGTAATAATATGGTATTTTGCAAATAGCAGTTTCCGCTGACCAAATATTGGATAATTACCAATATACGAATATCTATTTATCATACCTATAGTGATGAGCAAAGCAAGACCAAGACCGGGCTAGTCTTGGTCTTGGTCTTGCAAGCCTGGTCTTGGTTTTGGTCTTGCAAGTCAAACGAAGGTCTTGGTCTTGGTCTTGGTCTTGCACCACTCGGTCTTGGTCTTGGTCTTGCTGCAAGAGTCTTGCTGGTCTTGCTTTTTTTTGGTAGTAATAATTAAAACTAATTAATATTGAATAAAATATATTTTTTTAATAATTAAAAATAAATAAAGACGAAAACTATATTTTCTGCATCAAAATTATAAAATATGCCAATTTTAACCTTACACATACGTTTGGATTATTTTAAAAAGCATATTTTAAATTTAGGGATTTATTTAGTTATGCTCCATTTTAGTTGAATTGAGACACAACCGGTTTTTATACATTTAGTGGCACATAGAAACATTTTTGTGATAAGAATTATTTAAATTTTCTTTGAAGAGGCATATAAAATTAAAAGAAATGCAAAACTATGTACTGTGTGAGCAAAAAAAAACTTTTAATTTTAACCAGATTTGAAATTTTCGTGAAAATGATTTTAATTTGTAAACATTGGTTTCTGATTCAAAAAAAAAAGGTATTCAGATATCTTTTCAGTTCATATGAACTTTTTATCTTTAAATTAGTCAAACATTTGCCGTACAAAGTTTTTACAAATACTGTATAAACATTCTGCATTATACAACGTGGCTCAACACTGTGACAAAGCTTGATAACTCCAAAACCCGTTTATTATGGTGAAAAACTGAATATAAAAAATTATAGAAAAAAAGGGCGTAGAATGTAAAATTTTTTGCTATTCCAGAATTTTCCGAAGAATCCACTTCCACTCAAGAAAACTTCCCAATTTTAGCTTTTATCCCAAAATATAAAATTTTTACATTAAAACCGGAAGTGATATTTAAAATCCATTTGTATAAAAATTATTCCTATATGACATGAAAAACATATTTTTTTATTAATTATTTTTTTTAAACATTTTTATCTTAGTTTTAAGAAGCAATCTAATGGTGCCACTTCTTACAGTGTGGAACAAATATAATGTTTTTCTGGAATTTGGAAATTTTTCATCTACCCTGTAAGTGGCATCACTTAATAGCTAACTAAAAAAAACATTAGGAATATAAATCTTTAACAAGAGTTAGATCTTGAAAAAAAAGTATTTATAAACATAAGCCCGGATATGCATCGTTTTAAATACGGAAATACGCTAAAGTTAAAAAGAAGCTTTCATTGTACATAATTTTTTAAAACAATTGTTTTGATAAAACAACTTAAAATACAACTTTTTCGTTATTTGAGTTTTTTTCGAGAGACAAAGTAAAACTCCTTTTTTTCAAAAGGGTATAAAAAAAAGAATCGATTTTAATTTTTTTCTTGAAAGCAAAGCTAAATTTTAAAAAAATTCAGCTTCTATAACTTTTGTACCCCTAGCTTTTCTCTGTCGTGAACGGTTTCGGAAATATCGTGCTTTGTCGGACCAATTGAGTCAAAATCCTATTATTTTTGAAACATGTTATTGAGTTTACTCATAATCGTTGTTAAAGAACTGTATAAAATAACAAAGTTATCCATTTAATTATTATTGTATTAAAGAAACCTGTTACTCATTAAATAATCGCCTTTTTTGGCTGTTTTCGCCACATTTTTTGTCATTCCTGTATGAAATACCCCTGCATATTGAATATAAAAATTAAATAATAGTATATTAAAAAAAAAAGAGCAGAAGTGCAAGAGTCTTGCAGGTCGGTCTTGGTCTTGCGTAGTCTTGCACTCCTCGGTCTTGGTCTTGGTCTTGGTCTTGCAAGCGAAAAGGCGGTCTTGGTCTTGGTCTCGGTCTTGGTCTTGCAGCAAGACCAAGACCAAGACCGCAAGACCAAGACCGGTCTCGCTCATCACTACATACCTAAAATATTAAGTTTTTATAATAATTCTATTTTCGGTAAAAATTATTTTAAATTAAAATAGAAATTAAAAATATAACTTTGTTGAAAAGTCTTTCCACAGTGGTAATGTTTATCGGTTAAAGAATAAAATGGTAGTTTTAAAAGGGTATATTTTTTTTAATACCATAATGAATTTCTCCCATCCCATTTTTTTATTGCCAAATTAACTTATTTGTTTCTAAACCGATGTACCCAAATTTATACCAGTTATAATCACCGTAAATTTTGCCTAAGAAACAGAACCGTAGCAAAACGACTTTTTTTAGAGGGTGGATCTAAATTGATTTTGCCAACTTTTGGAGTGTGACTTCTATAAGCTGATTTTTCATAAACCAAAGATAATAAGATCTTTAAACTAGGGGTTCCAGAATTAGCAAATAGAAATTTATAGCTTTTTTTTATTTTATTATTTATTTTTTATCCTTTAAAAAAATTACGTTTTTACTATAGAGCATGCTCTAGATTTTTTTAGTTGGGCATATGGACACTAAATTAAGTAAACTTAATAAATTGTTTACAATATGGTTAATTAAAAAAAATATTAAAAAAAAACACAACAATATTTAGCAAAAAAAAAATATTTCCGACCCCGGTGATTTCTTAGATACTAATCAGGAAACAAAAAAATTTCTAAATAAAGGGTTTGGAAACAGCAACTTTAAAAAATCAAAAATTGTAACGAAACGAGAAAGATTTTGCAAACACCAGCATGTTCTGAAGGAGCTTTTTTATTAAGAGTCCATTCGCGCCGCGAAAATTGGATCCAATTTGGGGTTTGGGGCGTAATGTTTTTCCTAAAAACGGTATGAGTTATCGATAATTTTCAAAAACTATATGAAAGCCAACACTTAAATCTAGGCTTCTGCTGTTATAGCTTTTTAAATTTGGATTTAGTTTTTAATATTTCTTTGAGTGAAAGTCACCCTAAAATCGGTTTTGTTTAGATACTATTTTCTCTTAACTCGACTCATATTTTAAAAATCCGCTACAGCAGAGGTATAGATTATATCCTTACCTTTAAAATGGTGTATAATTTATGTTATTTAAGTGAAAAATAGTTACCGAAAAACGTTATCTCCTGTAGGCTTGCAGTCGGAAACAACATCGCATCGATACACCGAATTTGGAAGAACCTAAATAAAATATAATATTTTTAATGCGGCTATATGAAAATTGTGGTGTGGGAGTTTGTTAGTCTCCGCCCACAGTCTCCACGTCCTTTCGCCCGACACCTAAGGTGTAGCGTAAATGCACTCTTAAGAGAAAATGAAAACTCATTTTCGACCTGTGTGAAGATAAGTTCTCTTTTACATGGACGGTCATTGATGTTATCATATGTTAACATATATTGCTTCCTAATTAAGTTTGAGTTTAATTACACATACGATTACCAATAGCTGTGTTCAAATAGTTTGGCTTTAACAAGTTGGTGACAGAGCTACCATTTTAAGAAGATATTCATTTATATGATAACTTAGTAGAAAATAATTTGGTGATTGAATAAATCACACTCGTTTTTAAACAGCAGAGAACAAATAAACGCAATAACAATATAAATACACCACAATATTTAAACAGTTTCAATACAATTAAGCCAGAACTTATTTTATTATTTATTTTTTATCCTTTAAAAAAAATTACGTTTTTACTATAGAGCATGCTCTAGATTTTTTTAGTTGGGCATATGGACACTAAATTAAGTAAACTTAATAAATTGTTTACAATATGGTTAATTAAAAAAATATTCGACAATTTTATTATTTTTTTAAGGGATTGTTTTCTAGAAAATATATTATATACTCTATATCTGAACACAGACATTAAACTTTTAAAGGTTATAAAAAATATATAGTAATATTCCTCCAAAAAAAAATATTTGGTCGGTAATATTTTATAGTTGGCAACTTTAGCGTCAATACAAGTCGTACTTTTTTTATTATAGTAGTGCCAATTTCATAATATTATATAAACCTTCTATTTAATTTCATAAAAAATTTCATGGTTTCTATTTATATTTTATGACCGAATGTTAAATATAAATGTAAGGCCTTATTTTTTTATATTATAACTACACTAACTACAAAAAAGTAATAAAATTTCTACTACGAATTTTGTAAAAGAGATTTATTGTCAGAATTGCTTGTTAATAGTAAACAGGACTTTTTATTAAGAAATAGCTTCTGATTAATTGAAAATACCTGACCCGATAAATACAGGTAATAAATATGATCATTATTACATTAAAAAAATATTTCTATAGTTATGTGCATTTTTTGTATTCAATTGTTTTTTCAAATAAACTAGCAAAAGGGCAAGCTTTATCCGTGAGATCAAATTATCTATAACGTATTAAGAAGTATTGTTGGTGCAGGTTAAAAAAAAGTAGGCTTTTATTTTAATCATCACTAGTTTAGAGTAAGATTTCTAAAATTTAAAACGGCGGATCCAATATGGCGGACGGACATTTAAAAATAATTTGTTTTAATTTTTGAAAATGTTGTTTACCGTATTGGATTTACTGCGACTTTTAATAATCTGACTAGGAATTTTTAATCAGCGAACGTCAAAATCCCTATGTACTGAATTTGACCTTAATAAATATTAAAATAATTTATTTCTAGCATTGATTTTAAGTTTAAAAAAATGTTACGGGACATATCAATTCTGAGGTGGATTTTTATTTTCTAAAGTCTTTTTTTAATGAATATACACTTAAAATTAAAAAAAAAATCTGTATTTTTGTCCTTATTATTTAATACCTAAAATAAGAAAGTTTCTGTTTCTCAATTATTAACCAGATTCGTGTTCGGGTTCGGGATTAGTATGTATAAAGTATAGACCAAATTACTTTTTTTCTGTGTCTTTGTTTTGAATAATAAATTCAAACATAATATCAAAGCATTGACAGAGACAACATTAGTTTAATATTCCAAATATATTCCTTTTACTTACTCCCTAGTGGGTGTGCTTTTGCAATAAAGGTCATTCTGAGACAGCCAGTGTTAAAATTAGTTACCTTTACTAAGATGATCAAGAAAGCTTGAAGGTTTATGAAAGCCCAATACTATGGCCAATTCGATCAAAATTGTCATTAAGGAGCCGTTATGATTCTGCGCAGTAATAAAATTTCACTTAATTTTCTAATGTGTTGCCTACACACATACTGATAAATCAGTGTTTGGGTAGGCAACATATTACACTTTCGACAGAGCCGAAGTCACGTTTCGTGCGCGGCACGTATGAAACCATACGCTCCACACCGTATTAATTTCGATTGTTTTACCTTGTGTAATTTTATTTTGTTATTGCAGAAGTTTTTTAAATAAATAAAAACCTCCTTATTTTATTAATTAGTGTTTATTAAATTGTGATTCTAATTTTGTGTTTATTGTTTTTTACTTATAATGTCGTAACTTCATATTTCCAGCTTCTACCTAAGTTAATTCTGGGGTGCCCCAGGGCACCAACTATGTTTTTTCTTCACATCAACGATCTTTCTTTCACAATCAATCCTATTATTAGTTTTGCCGACGATAGTATCCTCCACTCTAATATTCAATGTATTAAGCCTGCCTATGGTCCTGATATGAAAAACACGCGCAGGTAAATGCAAATATCTTTTTTACAAGACCTTAAACTAATCTTAATTTGGGCTTCGAAAATCTTGTCCTGTTTAATGCTCGAAAACACAGTAATGTTCGGTGTCGCGAAAAAAAGTCATTTAATCACTTTGGCCTTACTTTTGGGAATAACCTTAACTGGCACAAACACATTACTCCATAGCCCCAGCTGTTTCAAAAAAGCTTGGATTCCTCTTTTGAGTCAGAAAGTATTTCTCTTCGTCTAATCTGTATACTCCGTATGTATTCCAAATCAGACCAACTTTAGATTATTGATCTCATGTCTGGAAAATGACGTTTCCCACAACTCCTATCATCCTCGATTCCATTTAAAAAAGCGCTGCTCGTCTTATTAAAAATCCCACGCTTACAGAAAAGCTTTCTTCTTTTATCCACCGACAGGCTTTAGGGGATATGTCGCATTTTTATAGGTATTTTCACGGCTTCTGCTCCGAGGAGTTGGCAAGTATAATTTCTCTGACAGCTCCTTACAGAGCAACACGTAGTGCCACTTTTATGCATCCTTTTACAGTCCAACTTAAGAGGCTCCGAATTTCCAACTTTCTTGGTTCCGTCATCCCCAGAGTGTCCACACTGGAATCTGCTACCCGCAGAAGTTGTCCCTTCTTTAAATTTGCAAATATTTATATATTGTGTAAATAAACTTTCTCTTTCCACACTTAAGACACTCACGGTACGTTAGTATTGAAGCCTTAGCCTTGGTGGATATTTCCAAAATTTAAAAATAAAAATAAAAAAATGTTTATGTAAAAATTCTATACTTTTCGTTAAATTTGTTTATGTTACATACATGAGGTGACACTATTTTATTGTACTTTTAAACAAAATACAAATTTATAAAATACTGTATAATCCTAAAAAACAAAAACTCAGTCTAAATTATGGTAAGCTTTTACTTTTCTTGACCCTCGCCGATTTCGATGATTTCTTGCATACGGAGGCACTGATTACTGATTACAAATCTGAAGTAAGTTTTTTTCGACAACGCTTTATTTTCCAGATATCGATCCTTAAATATGATAATTAAATTAAACCTATTTACACTATCTCGTCTTTTTTATCACAAAATTGGTGATAAGTAGACGAAACTATCATACAATCTTTAAAATTTATTTGAAAAAATCGTGTTTTTATTAATTTTTTCAGGATTTTTGGTAAAAATGCAGAACTCCTAAAAATATTGACCATTTAAATAAAAGGATGTGAAGTAGCGCCATCAATTCTTTCCATATTAAATAAGTTAATATAAAATCTAATATTACACAATAATTTTAAATATTCTATAATAGTTTCGTTTAACAACCAACAATGTTGTGCAAAAAAAAATAGCGAAAGCATATTTTAGTATGTTTTCTTTGGGATACTCACCTCACTACTTTTTGGAAAATAGGAACACTTTGGTCCATATCCCGGGGTATAACGAACTGAGGCTGCTTAGCCCTATTGACCCCTATGAACTTAGTGAAAATATAGTTATTTTCAATTTGACTTTTGATGATATCATCTTTATACATGGTAATAAAGAATTATGGAAGTCCGGACCTGACCTACTGTTTATTGCGCAAATTCTGGG
>JAHBCN010004932.1:0-59682 GCA_019359885.1 Listronotus oregonensis | reverse complement strand
AAATAGAAGTATTTTTTAATTAAAAAATGTTATAAAATGTATTTTTAAAACATTTCTAAAATTGCTAAAAAATATTTTACGAAATGACAACACTGTCGAAAATATCCTTACGAATCGTAGGCGCCATCGACCGTCGTTGTTTTGGAAGTGGGATAGGGGAATGGTTGTCATTCTCTTTTTAATCTGGACTTATATCATATTTATCCCACTCTATTACATTAAAATTGGCTCCCAAGCACTTGCCTTGCCAATCCTGTAAAAGATTTTTATACACGGTTTATTCAATAAAAGTTAGTTTTTACTAATTCTTCCTAAATTACATGACACATGACCAATTACATAATATGGTATTTGTTAAAAATGTCTAGTCAAAGTTTTGATACTGTTATTAATAAAATAAGTATTCATTATTAAATAATTATATAGTTAATTATAATATTGGTATTATAAAAACATAAAAAAATGTTAAAATTATAGTTGGTGCTGATCAATTTGTCCAAACTCAGGGTGCTATACCGACAACACGCATGTAAGGACATAATGCCGCATAAGGGATGATCCTAGATATCTGACATCTCTATTCACACCCCGCACCTGGCCGGCAGGCAGGGATGAGAGAAAGGCTCAAAAACAAAGTGATGACTTTATTTGCGTCACTGATTTTCCATGGTTTTATTAAGGTTTTGGTAAATGACGCGTGATTGGTTATTAGCATAAATTTTGGTAGTTTAGAGGGATCAACTATAAAGAACACATGTTTTATTCTAATGCTATTTAAAATATTCGAATTTAAATAGGAATATTTTAATATTTAAAATGTTTTTCCTAAAAATATTAAAAGAAATAATAATAAAAACAATAATAATTATTGTATAGGAATTTTTTAAAATATTTTTAACTTTGTTTACTTTGGTGAATTGGTACTGGATACTAAAATTTTTTTTATACAATTTATTTTTGTCATTTAAAACAATACTTTAATTTGTACACCTTAAACCAAAAGTTTTTTTAGTTTTTTTAGATTTAAAAAAATTATTTAAACTTGATAAAAAACCAACAAAAATTTTTGGACGAATTATCAATAAGTCGGAAAAAGTCAAAAGTACAATTTTTAAAAATGGGTCGTGAAAATTAAATCATTTTCGTTTTTGTTTTATGCTGTGTTCGTTTACTAATTTAACTTAACAGT
Organism: Listronotus oregonensis; assembly: GCA_019359885.1. NCBI lineage: Eukaryota > Metazoa > Arthropoda > Insecta > Coleoptera > Curculionidae > Listronotus > Listronotus oregonensis. The sequence continues at coordinate 58,493 of JAHBCN010004932.1, read as the reverse complement.
AATCAATTTTTGTTTTTTAGGTTTTGATTATAATTTTTAGTGTCTCATATCTCTGCTTTTGTCTTTTTTATTTTTCTAACATAGGAATCAGTAAGAAAATATTTTATTCTTAGAATTATCACTTTTTTTATTAAAGAATAATAATTTTGAAGCTACTGTCAGCAAAATAAAAAACAAAAACATGAATTTGAACTTAATTTTTTATTTTAATAACTTGTCTGCATTTATTATTAAAAAAAAATTAAATGTCAAATACTATTTAAATAGAAAGCTACAAAGTAAAATTCATTTGCTTATTTTTGGAAAAGTAAGTTTTTTAATATTGACTTTAGAATTCTAGTGTATTTAATATCTATGAAGATGCAAACATATAAAATGCTTTTACAACACTAGTTTTTTTTTCTACTAGGGCTGTTAAAATTGGAAATTTTTATTATTTCTTTTGTAAAAAATATTACATTTTTTTTAAGTTGTTGGTCTTAGGTGAGGAGATTACCTTTTGTTGTTTTGTACTTTTTAAAATTATTAACCCAAAATATAAATGACACAGGTCCACAAAAGAAAGTGGTGTGTGCTGGGTGTCGGACTAAGATTTTCTGGCGTGTTTTTTTTCCGCTGAACACGAATATAAAGTTAAAATTGGGGGTCAAGCAGCAAAAAATTGAGAAAACCCCAAAAAACCGACACGGTACATTTACCGGCAAAAACCTGCTAAAACGGTATCTTTAGATTACAACTATATAAACTGTAAGAAATACAAAAAATTTCATGAAACAAAAACACAACACATTGAAACTAAAAGCTAATGTTTTTTAATTTGATGCTTAAACAGACCTCCGTTTACTGCTAAGCGATATCCTAAACGGTTATAAAATTCAGTTCTTACATTATGAAGTTGAAATGCCGATAGTCGATCGCACGCCGCTGAAATTGAAACTTTTAATTCTTATGTAACTGAAGTTCCGAACGTTCATTGAACGAAAAGTATTTTAAATTCAAATAAACGTATTGAAGACTTATACCAAACCTTTAAAATAAAAATCAAACTGATTTTTAAATTTTTTTAGAAATTTTTAAATATTTTATTGGGCTCTCGGACCTCAACCCCCCAGAGCGGAGCTGACTACCATTTGTCCATATGGGGCCTTGTACCACGCTAAATTTTTGGGAAAAAAATAAGGCTGGTTTTTAAAATCCATTAAAAAAAATATTTTCAACTTTCGGATTCAGCCCCCCTCTCCCGGAGCGGAGCTGACTACCTTTTGTCCATATGGGTCTTGTACCACGCTAAATCTTTGAGAAAAAAATAGGCTGGTTTTTTAAATTCATTAAAACATTTTTGAAATAATTTTAAACTCTCGGACTCATCCCCCCGGAGCGGAGCTGACTACCCTTTGTCCATATGGGGCTTTATACCACGCTAAATCTTTGGGAAAAAACTAGGCTGGTTTCTAAAATCCATAAAAAAAAAATTAAAATAATTCTGAACTCTCGGACTCACCACCCAGAGCGGAGCTGGCTACCCTTTATCCATAGGGAGCCTTGTACCACGCTAAATCTTTGGGAAAAAAATTAGGCTGTTTTTTATAATCCATTTAAAAAAATTTAAAATTATTTTAAACTCTCGGACTCATCCTCCCTGAGCGGAGCTGACTACCCTTTGTCCATATGGGGCCTTGTACCACGCTAAATCTTTGGGAAAAAAATTAGGCTGATTTTTAAAATCCATTTAAAAAAAAATTAAAATTATTTTAAACTCTCGACTATCCTCCCGGAGCGGAGCTGACACCTTGTCCATATGGGGTTGTACCACGCAAATTTGGGAAATTAGCTGTTTTTAAAACATTTAAAAAATTAAAATTATTTAAACTCTCGGACTCTCCGGGAGGACTCCTTTCCATGGGTTTTACCACTAAATCTTGGAAAAAATTAGCTGAAACCATAAAAAATAATATTTAATCCGGGTCACCATAGCTGACTACCCTTGTTCATATGGGCTTGTACCACGCTAAATCTTTGGGAAAATTAGCTGGTTTTTAAAATCCATAAAAAAAAATTAAAATTTTGAACCTCGGACTGCCCATAGCGTAGCTGACTACCCTTTGTTCATATGGGCTTTGTACCACGCAAATTTTGGGAAAATTAGGCCAGTTTTTAAAATCCATTAAAAAAAATTTAAAATAATTTGAACCTCGGACTCACCCATGGAGCTGGCTACCCTTTATCCATATGGATATACGTACCACGCTAAATTTTGAAAAAATTGGCTATTTTTAAAATCCATTTAAAAGAATTAAAATAATAATTCTCGATCACCTAGCGGAGCTGGCTACTCTTTATCCATATGGACAAAGGGTAGCCAGCTCCGCTCTGGGTGGTGAGTCCGAGAGTTCACAATTATTTTAAATTCTTTTAAATGGATTTTAAAAACCAGCCTCATTTTTTTCCCAAAGATTTAGCGTGGTACAAGGCCCCATATGGACAAAGAGTAGCCTAGCCAGCTCCGCTCTGGGTGGTGAGTCCGAGAGTTCAAAATTATTTTAAATTTTTTAAATGGATTTTAAAAACCAGCCTAATTTTTTTCCCAAAGATTTAGCGTGGTACAAGGCCCCATATGGACAAAGGGTGGCCAGCTCCGCTCCGGAGGGATGAGTCCGAGAGTTCAAAATTTTAAATTTTTAAATGGATTTTAAAAACCAGCCTAGTTTTTTTTCCAAAGATTTAGCGTGGTACACGGCTCCATATGGATAAAGGGTAGCCAGCTCCGCTCTGGGTGGTGAGTCCGAGAGTTCAAAATTATTTTAAATTTTTTTTATGGATTTTAAAAACCAGCCAAATTTTTTTTCCAAAAATTTAGCGTGGTACAAGGCCCCATATGGACAAAGGGTAGTCAGCTCCGCTCTGGGTGGTGAGTATGAGAGTTCAAAATTATTTAAATTTTTTTTTAAATGGATTTTAAAAACCAGCCTAATTTTTTTCCAAAGATTTAGCGTGGTACAAGGCCCCATATGAACAAAGGGTAATCAGTTCCGCTCCGGGGGTGAGTCCGAGAAATCATTAAAAAAATTTTTTTATTAATTTTAAGAACCAGCCTAATTGTTCTCCCAAAGATTCAGCATGGTACAAGGCCCCATAAGACCGAAGGGTATTTAGCTCCGCTTCGGGGGTTGTGTCCGAGAGCCCAATAAAATGTTTAAAAATTTCTAAAAAAATTTAAAAATCAGTTTGATTTTTATTTTAAAGGTTTGGTATAAGTCCTTAAAACGTTTATTTGAATTCAAAATAATTTTCGTTCAATGAACGTTCGGAACTTCAGTTACATTAATTCTTCCAAATTTTGATAACTCAAATTTGTATAAATAACATTTTTGATATGACCCCAAAGAAAAAAGTCGTTTGGCGAAAGATCAGGAGACCTAGCTGGCCAATTTATGGTGTAATTTGGTCCTATAGTGAGTCCATTAAAACATTTTGAACATATTCCCTTACTTTGTGGGCAGGACAACCATCCATTTGAAACCAAATGTCTTGATTGCCTGGTGCAACTTCTTCCAATGCCGGCCCCATTTGATTTTGTAATAGTTCTAAAAAAGTTTCTGTTCCCAAATTGTGATTCAAGAAAAAAGGTCCAATATCCGATGTCCAAATATACCCGCCCAAAAGTTTACCTTTTGAGGGTATTGAGTCCTTGTAGATACAAATCTGTGTTTATTTTATTTGCTCCAGTATCTGATGTTTTGAACGTTTGGTTCATTGTTTAATGTGAAGGTGCATTCGTCACTAAAACAAATATTGCGTAAGAAGTCCCTATCGTTATTCGCCATTTCCATAACTTTAAAACAAAAATCTGCTCTTTGGATCTCATCGCCTTCCCTTAATTCCTGATGTCTTTAATAATTGTACGGATAATATTTATATTCCTTTAATTTGCGTAGTACTGTGCTGTGATCCTTTCCTACAACTTTGCCAAGAAGCCTGGTGCTAATTCCTTTATTTTCTTCTACATGAAGTAAAACATCTAAATCGGCATTATTTTCTTGAGCTCCTCCATCAAGTACATTATTATTTCGCTCTAAGCAGGTGCATTTATTAATAACAGTACCTTTTGTCTCAAACTTGTGAACGATATTTTGAACTGTTGTTTGTTTTGGAATGTGTCTGTCAGGAAAAAAACGTAGAGAACATGTCGGATACTCTTCGATAACTATTTTCCATGTAATACCATTTAATCATTGTTATTTTCTTTTCAATACTGTAAAATATTTTGAAATAACTAATACAAAGTAAAACGTCAATTAAAAAGTTGACAAGACATTTTATTTATTACTGGTGGATTCATTAAGGTATGTAGCAGGTATGCAACGATTTTACAAATATTTATTCTTAAATAACTTTTAATTGCCTTATCAGAAAAAAAAGAAATTTAGAATGTGAGCTAATCTTATCAACGTCTTTAAAATAGTCTAATACAATTTTGTTGTAAATTCAATAGGGGAGCCAATATTTCAATGTATCAAAATTTACTTGGGATTTCCTATGGCCAGTTTGGCGATGCACCACCCGGTATAACTTAAATTAAAGGTCTTGTAAAAATACATAGTTTACGTTATATAAAGTTTTGTTGTATCTTTTATAGTTTTTAAGAAATTGGCGTTTTAAGTTAAAAAAAAATCGTTAATATCTGAAATTACGCCTTCTGTCGATTATTTGCTGTTTGACCCCCAATTTTGACTTCATATTTGTGTTCAGCGGAAAAATATTCTACAGAAAGTCCTAGTCCGACACCCAGCACACACAACTTTTTTTTGTGGGCCTGTGTAATCAACCATGAATATTTTTTAAATTACTCCATGATTTTCAAGTTTTTTTTGCACTACAAAATGTATAGATATATTTGGATTTTGCTATTTATTGCGCAGAATTTGGAAGATGCGCTTGGCGTCCTCTTAGAAAAAGAGCGTTTAAAAATACCTAATTTCCACTAAGTAATAAATTTAACCTTCATTCGCTGTGATACATAAATAGTCAATGACACATTTTCTTGTAATAATTACTACAATACAATATTAATTTTATAAAAAAATCTTTTTAATATTAATATATCAACTTAAATTCCTTCCAAGTCATATTGTTAAAGCCAACGTTTTGTTTAAAAATTAACACATTTACACCCCAGTCATTGTAACTTTGAACTGATGAAAATGTGCACCCCCTCTTTCAAAGTGTACACGCTACACTGGACAAATTCAATAAGATGTTTAATAGCGGATCATCACATGTGCACTTGATTAATGTACATCACGAACACATGTTTTTATCTACAACATTTAACAGATAATTTTAGTAATTCGATTTATTTTATTAGTACTTACATACATAACCGTTGAAGCTTATTGTCTTTACTACTTAAAAAATTATTTCTTTATTTTAATATTATTTTAGGATGGGTATTAGGGAGATTTTAAGCCACCTATTTGAACAGCAATACACCTTATCCGTTATAAAAAGCATGCGAAGTAGCACCGAAATAAGCGACAACGTTATTAACTGACATTGATTAACTTTATTAAAGGTAAAGTTACGTTGTGTTTGCGTTGTGTTATTGCTTCTACACTGTTACCGACTGTAGAACATTAATAAACAAGTTTCATCATAAAAAACTTAAGTTTTGTAATAAAATCATGTCAAATCATGAGTTTTAACTATATCAATTTTTTACTATATTTATATTTTTTCTTACCATAAAAGTAAAATATCTTACACAATAAAATGCTATGGCAACGTCTCATTACAAATTTAAAGAAGGAGAATATGCTAGCTTTGTGAAATCAATCTAAAACCTAACTCTTTTGTAAATTGTGTTTTAAAAAGTTGAGTTGTGGATTTGAGCAATTATTTCTGTTTTTAAAATGGATAGACTAAAAAAGAGTTTAAGATTTGGAGATTTTGATGATGTAATTCTTTCATCTGTCACTTTAATAACCGTAGATCCTTCCCTTCGTCGAGATGGTTTAAAAACTAATTTTTGAAACGCATTTATTAGCGTAGTGCGTTTACTTTATTAGCTGATAAAGGGATATAACGTCTGATGCTTAAGTTGTGGCCTAAAACCTCTCTATTATCTATACTTATATTATAAACAGGAAAGATTTAATTGTTTGTTCGTTTGTTTAAATTCGAAACCACTGAACGGATTTGAAGAATTCTTTTACCATTAGAATCTTACATTATCCCTGATGAACACAGGCTAGGAAATAATTTTAGGAAACTCACTCCCTTAAGGGGGAAAATGGAGGGTGAAAGTTTGTATTGAACTTCATCATTTCTAGAGAAGTATAAAAATTGGTATTTATATTTTTTAGATTACATCAGTTTGGGGAGGGGGGTTAAAATGGTAATGAAAGTTATATGTACAGAAAAATTTCATTTTAAAGTTGGTAATAAAACTTCTGATTACCAGAAAAATAGGAGACTTAAGCTAAGAAAGAATTTTGGAAAACTTCCCTCCCCCTAAAAGGGTAGAATGGGAGAGGGGGTAAAAGTTTGTGTGATACTTCGTCATTTCTGGATTCAGAAGTATGAAAATTGTTTTGTATGGTATTAACTACGATTAAAAATTATCTGTTTTTTACATTTTAAAAATTACACTCCTTGAGGGGTGGGGGTAAAAGTTTATACAGAAAAATTGTCATTTTTGAAGTTGAGTATGGTAAATATGGCAGTTGATAATTATGTTTCTGATTTCGCAGAAAAAGAGGAGACCTCAGCTAAAAAAGTATTTTAAAAACTTTTCACCTAAAGGGTTAGAATGATGGGTAAAAGATTAGTCCGAAATTTGTCATTTCTGGACTTAGAGGTATGAAAATTGGTATGTAGGCTATTGATTACAATTAAAAATTATCTGTTTTAACATTTTTTGAATAACATCCCTTGGAGGGGGCAGGGAGGGGGAGGGAGAGTTTGAAGAGGGAGATAATTGCTTATTGCATTAAAAATTATCAGTTTTTACATTTTTGGATTTAATGGTATGGTATGGTATGGTAAGAATGGCAGTTGGTAATTATGTTTCCGATTACGCACAAAAATAGGAGACGTCAGCTAAGAAAGTATTTAAGAAAACCTTTTCCCTAAAGGGGTAGAATGGATTGTGAAAGTTTAGATCGAAAATTATCATTTCTGGACTTAGAAGTATGAAAATTGGTATATAGACTATTGATAACGATTAAAAATTATCTGTTTTAACATTTTTGGAATTACATCCCTTAGGGAAGAAAAGGAAAGGGGGAGGGGGAGTTAACATGAAGGCGAAAGTTTGTATAAAAAAATTTGTCATTTTTAAAGTGGTAATCTTGTTGGCTTCCGATTACCCAGAAAAAAAGGAGACGTCAGCTAAGAAAGGATTTTAGGAAACTTCGCCCTAAATGGGTAGAATACAGTGAACTTAAAAGTATGAAAATTGGTATGTAGGCTGTTGATTACGATTAAAAATAATCAGTTTAAAATTTTTTGAAATTACATTCATTAAGGGGTTAAAATGAGAATGAGAGTTTTGCAAAAACATCGATATTTTTAAAGTTGTTAATATGGGAGTTAATAATTAGGCTTCTAATTACCCAGAAAAATAGGAGACGTCAGCTAAAAAAGAAATTTAGAAAACTTCCCCGTAAATAGGTAGAATAGAAGGGGGGATAAAAGTTTGTATGGAACCGCATTCATATAACAAAATAATAGCAAATGAAATGGGACAAAATAAAAATTGATCAATGGCACGAAGCGCGCTACACCGCTTGGTGTGTGACGGAAGACGGGGCGCGGGGAGGGTGATGTGATGTGACGCGATGGAGTGGGAGGGGAGAGAGGAGCAATATTCCGCGAGAAAAAAAAACTAAAACAGCCAAAATTGTGTAGTCCACGCGGGCGAAATGCTAGTAATACATAAATAAATGTTTGAAGCCTAAGATTTCAAACCAACGAAGAGTTTTAATAAGCCCTATAATTTTAAAAATACTTTTATTCTTTTAAACTTTATTAGATTTACCCTCCCGATAACATAATTTCCAAATATTAATTAAGTTACAAAGAAAATCATAAAGAAGTGTTCACGATAAAATGCTGCATCGTTAAAATTTCATCAGATACTCCCGAAAAAAAAAGGTAATAATTTATTGTTTTGTTGTCTGAAAAACATATTATATTCTGCAATACCATTACGAATAATATGTAAATACAATAAACACTGTATTTAATACACTTTCCTGAGATTTTGTAATCAACATTCTGTATGTACAGGGTCATTTAATGAGGAACGAACAGGGTTATATTTGTAGGTGTGTTGAAAAATAACCATCTTATGTAATTTCTTCTGTAGAATATACAAACGTAACTAATAAAATGATTTAAAACACAATATTAAATTATTATTTTTTTAATGGAACACTTTATTTGTTGCAATACCCTTCAATGAAAAGGACTTTGTATTCATTGTTAGAAAAAAAAATTAATTATACCTTTTGATTTGTCAATAAATATATTAAAAGTAGTAACAAACGCTAGAATAAAAAAGCCAAAACTCAAAAAAGTCAATATTCTCTCAGTGTTTGCCAAATTTTTCAAATAAATAAGTTTTGTTGTTACCTAAAATAATTACGAAATCAGTATTAATAAAACTTATAAAAATAAATATATATATATATATATATATATATATATATATATATATATATATATATATATATATATATATATATATATATATATATATATATATATTAATACGCTTTTAAAATAGAACCAATAAATAATGTAACATATTAAGAAAATGTTAAATTTTTGTCGTATGGTTTTTGGTTCAAAGCAAATCATCCCTTAAGTGTTCTTCAGAATTATGCGAAAAAAAATACATAAAATTAATATATAACATTTATTTTAAAACGAGGGAAGCCGTAAATATATCCTCGTTGAATGACAAAGTACCTTTACGAAATATTGTTAAATAGTCTTTAATATAAAAGCACAGTTACATTTATCATTACACTTAAATTTTTAATGTTATTATTGTCTACTTTAAACAAAAAACATTGTTATTAATTAAATAAATAGGCCAAATAAATAATTCACGAAAGATCACTTAAGCAATTAAAACCCAAGTTTGTATTCTTTTTTGCTATAAAAATAACTCTTAGTTTTCATAACACTTTTTGTATAGATAAATGCAAAGATATAAATTATTTATTTTTTGTTCTCTGGTATGATATATTTACTTTTATCATACAAGTTTTTAATTATTTATTATTTTAATAATGTAAATTTAACTATACTTTTAAGTCACATTTTTTTGTGCAAATCAATTTTTTAAGTAGGTAGTTGGCCATATAGCAAATATTAATTCAAAATTTTTTGCCCTAATATTAATAAAACATTTTTAACACAACTAAGCTAAATTTTACTACAAATTGAACTAAGTTTATGTTTTAAAATATTACTTTTCTTAGGTTAAAATAAAAAATTTATAATATTTACTAAGTAAAAATATGAAAACCATTAAAAGAATTATTTTCAATGATATAATAAATTTTTTCCCCTCCGTAATGGACTTATAAAACAAACTTTTTAATCTGAACGAAGGATATTCGGAAATCCTAACGTTCCGTGACACCAATTAACTTACTTTAATTCACCCGATACCAAATCCTCTCAAATCCCAATTTCCAATCCTTTCAACAACTTTTGTCTATTCTGGCGCCCTATAAAGACGCCAAAAGGGCTTTATAGATGAACCTAGCACGATATCGCGTGATGAGATGTCGTTCCCAACTTTGAAGAACTAATTACCAACCTATTCAGGTTCGTCGGCAGCAATTTTCCTTAATTTAATATCTGATTTCTTGTTAGATTTTCGATTTGATGGGTTTCAAGTGATACCTTGCATAAAGTTATTTAGTAGTTGGTAAGTTTAATCAATAATATCTACAAGATATGTAGCGTGTTACAAACGTATTGAAACCAGGCCAGGATTAGGATAACCCTGCGACTAAACAAATCTTGATAGATTGTCCATATAAGTACAGCCTCCCTTACACGTTAAAATAAGTTTTATAATAGTTCCCTTTATTTAAATTTTTATTACAAGGTATTAAAACTAATATCAAAAAATTTTTGGGTATAGAATCTGTGCGTACATAGTATCGATTTACCTTTCAGAACTTGCAGATCGCTTGAAACATAATAAAGAAAAAAACCCACCATTTCTGCAATTGTTTTTAATGTTAAATAAATACAAAAAATAACTAAACCAAGCAAATAAGCAATAATTTAAATTACTAACTTTTACTTACTTTACTTTTATTATTTTTAAAAATATGGTTGGTAAGCTCATTGGTTGAAATTTCCTCAGCTTCAAGCAAAACCAACCAAGTATCATTTAAAATAACCTATATTAAGGCCACATAATTATATTTAATAATTATAAAGGCAGTTTCTTTTACTTTACACTGTTGAAACAAGTTTCCCTGGCTAAAATAAAAACAGCATTCCAGTTTATTTATGATTATCACACAGCCACCCAAAAACAGAAATGTATCCGCACACATCACATCAGAGGAAATTCCTAACCTCTAAAAACAGGTCTAAATTATCAAAGTTTCGCAAAAAAACATCAGTAAAAATAAAGAAAATTTATTTTTTATTTTAAAAATGTGTATTTAATAGGAAATGACCATGAAAAATAAAAATATACCACCAGAATTGATGTGTTATGTAACGTTTTGTTCTAAGCCCAAAGAAATCATCATTTGCAAAAAATTAACCCTTTTACGCCAAATTTGGGGTATTTTGGAGGTCGGTAATCACGAATCCGAATTCGTCAACACTAGTTAAAATAGTTATACTCGTTTGAATTGTATTCCTCTAGTGCTTCTGTCAGTAGATCTCTATTGGGTGCACTGGGAGTCCAGATTTCGTATGTCTTGCTCTATCTTCTTTATTAACAGAGATAGAGATTTACTGTTTGCAAAATATCCTGTTAAGATAAGAAGTAAAGTTTTTGTTTTCCTTGAATGGGATATCCTTTTTAATTAAGCACATTTAAAAGTGAACTGCCCCACCGGTTAAAAATGTTAAAGCAGATTTTTGCTCAAATTTCATGGGTTTTTCTTTTTTCTCGAAAACTATGGACTTAACAGCAAAATATGAACACTTTTGTAGAAAATTGTTTTTTTACAAAAAAGGTTTTTTGACAAAAACCGTAGATTTGATAGTTTTCGAGAAAATCCATTAACTATGTGGAAATTTAAAAATTTTCTTTTAATCTAGATTTTAAAGCTTTTTATTGATACTTTAGCTAGATTTCAGTATTGTGAGTTTAAAATTAGTCATATGCAATAAATCAATAAATTTATTTACTACCAATTTTTTAAAATATTTTGTAACAGTTACAAATAATTTACCTATGATTGAAGTACTTAATAATTAGATTATATTAGGGATATTATTATTATATTATTAGATATATTTGCTATTATAAATTCGAATAGAATTTTGTACTAATATTAAAAAACTAAAATAAAAAATATAAAAAACATAATTAGACTTCCTAATTGGTATTTACAAAGTGTCTGCACATAAATATACAATTATTACCATTATTATTAAAAAAATCACTAAAATCTAGATTAAGAAGGCAAATTTCCACATAGTTAATTGGATTTTTTTGAAAATTATCATATCTACGGGTTTTTTAGAAATTTCAATTTCCTACAAAAAGGTTTTTTCATATTAAGTCGACAGTTTTCAAGAAAAATCGAAAAAAACATGAAATTCGAGCAAAAATCGGTTTTGATATTTTTTACCGGTGGGGCATAGAGCATAATTTAAGTTTCTATAGATTAGAGTTCACATTTCTGGAAAAAGTAATTAAAATGAGATTTACGTGTTTAGGTTTCAATATACGAACCATTAAATAGCATAGAAATGAAGTTGACGAAGCTATATATTAGGAATATTATATAAAAATATAATATTAGTTTTATATAAATAATGATAAATTTCATAATTCATTAATATATTATTATAGTATATATATTAAAATTATATTGATGATATTAAATATATTATATATATGGCAATTTTATAGTCTAAAATTTGAAATTTAAAAAACACTAAATTTTGCTTTAAACTATATAGCACCTATTTATATTTATGGGTGTTGTATAAAATTTATCTTTATATAATATATATATATATATATATATATATATATATATATATATATATATATATATATATATATATATATATATATATATATATATATATATATATATATATATATATATATATATATATATATATATATATATATATATATATATATATATATTATATATAATATATATGTATACAATTTTGACCTGTATCTTTAAAACTAAAAAGGCAATAAAATCTTTGTTTATCGCATTTTTTGTTTCGCAAAATAGTTTTAAACTCTCTATCTCTACTAAGAATGGAGAACACCTGGTACAATGAATAACAGAGAAAACAGAGTGTACTTACAAAACAAAAAAATAATGTTCCTTTGAATATGAAGTCCTACTTTTAATAGAGTTTTAAGATCATCAGATCAGTGATATCGATCTTACATTGTATTAACTTTTACCAAAATGGGTAGATATGACATTAAAAAACACAGCTTGACTGGGACTACTATTTTTACAAAATATTTGTTTATCAAATCATATTGCATAAATTAAACATACAAATTGCAGTTATCTTTGGGTAAATATATTTGCATATAGGTGAATTTGAACATCTTTGTCAATAAACTGTTGTTTTTTCTAGGAAAACCCATGGAAAATATGATGTAAACATACGGATCTGGGATTCACACCTGAAATGACTAAATTTGACACTATTTTAGGAATTCGCTAAACTTTAATAAATAAAATTGGGTTAAGCTAATATTACGTATATATATTTGTATATGCCAATGTAAAGTATTGGATTTTTAAGAAAGTTCCCTTTTTATTTAACTAAACGTCTTCTTAGAAAATTAATGAACACTAACCTTTCATTTACAACAAATAAAATTAAACGACGCTATTTATTATACTAAATTTAAAAGTGTATAAATACTTGCTGCATATGAATTTATAAAGAAAATAAAATAAATTTTTAAAAAATTTTAAAGACACTGTATACTAATTACCCAAGGGAGATTTAAATATGCCTCGTAATTTTGTGCTCAGAACAAAACGATGCCATCATAACATTTTTGCAACCTGAAAGGCACGCACAATGGCACGTCCCCTTAATGGTTTTTTTGTTTAATAATTGTTAAAATGGCGGAACAGGCAGTTTATGTTTCTGTTGTGCAAAACATTTTTCTTTTAATTTTTTATGAATAAGCATGCCAAAGTAAATGTTGCTTTATAAAAACTTTAAACTAATGTCCAACCGAAGGGTCAGCATGGGGTTCGGACACAATGGCACCTTCACCATACATTTGGCTTCGATCAAAACAAGCTTAAAATTTGTAACCAAGCGTCGAAAACAACAAACAAAACAATTACGATTTATTCGCGAGAGAAAAAAGCTGGGTGGGCTTGCGTATCGAGCAATTCGAAACACTTTTTGAATATTTTTTTTCTTCTGAATGTTAGTTTAATAAGACTGATGCTAAATTTGTATATATCAATAATATAATAGTAACTATTTTTAATAATCGTCTTACTGGACAAAAAATACTGTTTAGGTTTCTTAATTAAAAACTTACATAGTCTCAGTCATTATGATGATATGAGCCATATTATTATAATGACTGATATATTTTGACACCATGCAATGCAATTTATTTTTATAAGTTATTTAATACTAATTATTATAGATCCTCTTTACATATAAAACAAAGTAAAATTAATTGACACCAACATTTTAAAATTTTATATTCAGTTCTGTACTAAGATTCCTGAGTTAATCAAATATTCGACTTTAGCGTAGGCTTTGGGCAAAAACTTACCTTTTGTCGGACACTACCTTTAAAATAATGTAAGGACGCCACCCTTAAAAATTTAGTTAATGGTTGTAGGAACTTTAAGAAAGGGTAAAAGGGTTAAAAGTTTGAAGAACGAAAATTTTGAGAATACAAATTAACATTGACCCAAAAAAAGAACCTTATTTTTTCAAAACAAAATCTGTCCTTTGAATGTCACAAACATTTAAGCCGCGTTTACACCAAAGTCTTCCACTAACTTTTATACAAGTTGCGGCAATTTATTGCTTTTTCTATTAAATACAGCAACTTTTTCTGTCTTCCACTTGTAGAGAGACAAATCTTCCACTAAATTTAGGTTTTCCGCTAAGTGTCGGTAAAAATCAAAGAAAGTTGACAACTAAAAGTGGAAGATTTGTTGCTGCAAGCTTTGCGCAAGCAACTTGTAGAAAACTAGTGAAGAACTGGAGAACTACTGCCTAAACCCTTTGCGCCAATTCTCTGGCAACAAGTTATCCACTTGTTTCTCTAAATTTAAGAAGAGCAACTTTTAGTTTTCTACAAAAAATCTTATACTTGTTGCTCTAATCTGAGGAGAGCAACTTTTAGTTGACAATTTTTAGTTTTCTACAAACAATCTTTTGTCAACTTTTAGTTGTCAACTTTGGTGTAAACGCGCCTTTAGAGCGTATTTAAAGTGGTGTTGGCAGTGTGGAGATAATTATTCACTTCCATCTGCATTACCAAAAATTTTGCGCTGTGGATGCCCAGATTGCTGACTATGGAAAAAGACTGCGCTGTGTTAACGTCTCTACTAAACTTCTCAGGCGATAGCATAATGAAAGTGATGCATTTTTAAATTCCTTACTCACAATTAAATCTAATTTACCATTTTACACCAGGATCCAACAGATCAACTGTAGTGTGGCCACTTAAACATGCCAAAACAGAAAAAAACAATGATTGTGACTTTTGCCGGCAAAGTAGTAACCACCGTCTTTTGCCTCAGTGTTTTCTGGACTAATTATTTAAAAAAATGACGCGTCATTAAAGCTTTTGGATATTCTGACTTGCTCACTTAAAATAATTAACCTTCTGGATCAAAAAGAAAAAACCCTTCAATCAAGAAAATCACTTTGATCCACGATAACGCCCGACTTTATAAAATGCATGTGGAGATTCTTCCGCATCCACATTATGTTTCGGATTTATAACCATGTGATTTCCAGCTGAAAGGGGCACAGGGTGGCTCAAAACGATGATGATGTTTCTAAGTTGCATGAGTGGCTAAGCGTCCAACCAAAAATATTCTGTGTGGCGTAAAAACTTCCACAACGACGAGCACTGACGTAAAAGATTAACACACAAAAAAAATAATGTAAAAATTATATACTTGCCACAAGTAAAACGAAAAGTTACAGACAAATTCCGATTTAGATTTGAACTCTCCTTGTACTAGTATATCGTTAAATAACTATCTTATAGGTAATATAATTAAGTAATACAAGTGATTAACAAGAGGAGTATTAAACCTAGTAAATGCTTCTAAAACAAAACCACTTTATGTGTAAGGTGGTTTTATACAAGAAAGCACAAGTGCTAAAGACAGATATACGGCATCCTTGCCTTTTAAGAGGCCCATTAGTGAGCCATAAATCCAGCGAACACGCGGGTTTGATAAGATTTTATTAATTTTGTAAATTATACTTTAAAAAGGCACTTTTTTAAAGGTTGTTGAACTTTTATAAAGTAATAGATATTTTATAAAACATAATTTTTGGTATTAATATGGTCTCTTGCATATTTCCGAGTTTTATATTAATAAATGTTTTATTTAATCATTTGATTGTGAAAGGTGATAATTATGATATATAAGTAACATGGTACGGCGCTTTTTTAACAAAAATATGATATATGGTTATCTAGAGTACCTTTTAAATATCTGTCCACTGTCAAAAATATAACACCTGTCCCAAATATAATGCATGAAAATATTTAATTCGTCTTAAAAATTAAATATCTAATAAAATATTGACATATACAGGGTGTAAAAAGTTTGATGCTCACGATGTTAATGGGCGATAGTAGAGCTCAAAACAAGTCGAAAAGTTTGTATGACATATATGTGAAAACTAGACGATGTCAAAGTCATGAACTTTGAAAGCAGTTATTTCTGAAAACCTTAACAACTGGAAACTTTTGTCTTAATCCCTTATTAGTAGACTCATTTGCTAATAAAATAAAGTTAGTTTTAAATATTTTAGTCTATAAATAAAAAAAAATAATTTTTCTCCCACTTAAAAATTTAAAAAACAATTGGCAAAAGAGCTACCCAGAACTTTTGTGCGTAAAGTCAGTTGTACACGTGCTTACCGGTCCGGCCGCGATATTTTTGTTTGTTTTTAAATCGGAAAAATATGTCGATTTTGTTTTAAATTCAAGACAAACGTAGTGCAAGTGTACCAAAGAGTTATGAAAACGAAATGTGTGCGACCAAGAAATCCTATTCTTAAAGCAAAATAAAAAAGTGCTGTTTTAAAGCATAATAATGTGTTTTTAAATGGATATTAAGCCTTTTATTGTGGTAAGTACAATTATTTTTTAATTACAAATAAAAAGCAAACAATAATTGATGATTTTTTATTTCAATTAAATATCAAAATGAATTGCAAGAAGCAATTTTTATTATTTGTATGTATATGAGCATCTTCCCAAAAAAATTTAATATGCAAAACCTCGCAAAAAACGTTCGACGTTCGACTCTCTGCAATGAAACAGGAGCGGTGTTGCCAACTTTTTTAAACTTTAAAAGGTCATATTTCAAAAACAATTAACTTTTGACCCATATGTTCTTGGCGTTTTCGACTTTATTTTGAGCTCCACTATCGCCTATTTTAATCGTGAGCTTCATACTTTTTACACCCTGTATAACTCCTGATAAAATTAATATTTAACTATAACGCATTTCGGAAATATAAGGCGTGTTGTTAAATTCATTAGATGGTTTAGCGCTGAAATCTATCGTCACGTCACACTAGATTACCGCTAGGCGGTTAGCTATTATTTTCTTTGCCGCTAGTTTTATCCTTGTCCATATACTACTAAAACAACGGCCATCTTTCTTTAGCGCTTTTCCATCAATTAATTTAAAAACGGCTTGATGAAACAGCGATTAGTGCGCACGATTTATCGATGAATTTAACAACACGCCTATATCTACCAAAAATATGACACCTGTCAATAACACCTACTAAAACTGTTTTCGTTTATATAGCAGAGTGTGAACATATTTTCTCTCGATGGACGCCCGCTTACCAAGCTTTGTTTACTGCGTCTTTAGTAAAAACTATAATTTGTTTTGGCCAGATTAATATGTTTTTCAATTTAAATTAACACATAAATTTCACAACTTCTAACTCATGCGTTTTCAAACTAAATACAATGTTTTAAAATGCTTTTACTTTTTACCAACTATGAGTAGTGCAAAGTTCATAACACCTACCGCTTGATAATATACCAAGTGTTTCTCAGAGGTGGTTTTCCCATGTAACATTTTAATTTTTTAAGATAAATAATAGAATTTGTATGCATTAACTTATTTATTTGTGCCATATTACTTCCGGTTTGATCGAAAATGACTGATACTTTCAAATTATAAATGGCGTCACCGGTATATTCATACTCATGTCAAATATGGATGTAACAAATTTTATTAATTTATCATATAAAATTAAAATGTTACAGTAAAGAAACACCTGGTATATTTAAAGCCACAGCAGCTTCAAAAATGCTCGGATTTCTCCTTTAAAAGCAAAAAGTATTTCCTTTCTTCTTATCTGTTTCTTGTGTTTGTGTCCCAAATTAGACCTTGCTTAAAATACTACTTCCTTGTCTCAAAAATAAAATTTTCTACAAACGTTTACATTTTTTATTTCATCCAAAAAGGAATGGCTTGCACTATTAGTGATCCCACTTTTACAAGAAAGCCCTTTCTCCTATTAACTTTTAGCAAAACAATACCAAGTACCACTTTTATAAATAACTTTATAATTTATCTTGAAAACTATACAGGGTGATTCACGTTGAGTGTCCTATTAAAAGTTCTGGAGAACCCAGAAAACGAACTTTCTGAATTTTGGCACACGGTCAAACCAGGTCATAAGCTACATTTTAAATATATTATGGCAAGTGCAGCGTTGCCAGATCTAACCGAAACCAATGGCAACATTGCAATTTTGCATATTCGGATTCTACAAAAAATTCTAAGAAATTTTTGTTAGCATCTTCCTATACTTATATCTTACCGTTTTTGAGAAAATAATTAATTACTTTTTTAAGAAGCATCACCATGTCAAAAGGTTTAATATTTACGTGCCTAATCAAGCTGGATACTAAAAATTTTTTTTGGTGTATTTAAAAGATCTACATGCTATTATAGCAATATATCTTACAGGGTGTCCCAAAAAAATTGCATTTTTGCCGATATAAAATAATGATTAAAACTCTTTTTTTAAATACAATATACTGTATTTTATCCCATTTTCGAATAGACCAATAATTTATCTACAAAATGTCCATATATGTTTCTATACCCACCTGCCACCGTTTTTTAAATACAAGCAAATTTTAATTTTGTAGCATTTAGGCCTTATTAATTAAACAAAATGTAAATTTTTTAACATATATGTCAAATAGTTGTTAGGACAATTTAAAATAAAAACTTTCATGGCCTACATATGTTAATTGTAAAACGGTGGCAGATGAGTATAGAAACATGTATGGACATTTTGTGGGTAAATTATTGGTCTATTTAAAAATGGAATAAACTACAGTATGTTGTATTTAAAAAAATCGAGTTTTAATCATTATTTAATATCGGTAAAAATGCAATTTCTTGGGACACCCTGTAAGATACATTGCTATAATAACATGTAGATAAGTATCTAGATGTCACATATTGGATTCTTTGTTATTTATACCATTTTAAATCTGTTAAAATTGTATCACTCTGTATAGCCTTTAATGCAATGTTAAATTCGGTTTCTCTTTCAAATTGTGTAAGTTGATATATTCTTTTATTTAATCTCCTAAATACACAATTCGATTGGCCTACTAACTGCACTGTCCACACATTCGGGAATTAAATGATCGCTCAATCGAGTTGGCACGACACATCGATAGCAGATGTTTTCGCGACACCCCATTCTGGATCACAATAGGGTCCATCATTCGATTCATTAGAATGGCCGAAATTAGGTGATTTATTGAAAAAGATACGGACCAAATGATAGAGAAAAAGATAAATGAAATTTTCAATTGGATGTGTTTGATCTCGAAAAGAAAACGCTTTTGTATATTACTTTTTTTGGTTTCTTGCGATAAATAATTATTACATTGAATCGTTTAAACCAGGGTTCCAAACTTATTTGGTTAACGCCCACTTTGACAATAGGTTTTTATCCCATTTTTTTCATTTAAAAATCTCAATAACATGTAAGTCTCGCCTGGAGTTTAAATTAAACCATTCTAACCCCGCGAGCGAGTGCAATGGGTTATGCGACGAACTCACGTCTAGAGGTGGAAGTTGAATTTTTTTCTGAATCAATTCATTTTATTCATTCATTTAAAAGATTCGTTCGCAACCGATTCATTTATTATGATCCCGGTCGGTTTTCTTTAAATTAAAAAATATTTACATTTATTTCTTTTTGGGTATAATTATTTTTTAAAATATATTTGAAAAAAAACTTAAAAACTAAAATTACTAAACCTACAAATGCCTCCAAATAAGTCTTTGTTAAAAAGAATAGTTAAATAAAAAAAGTTCTTTAATTGCCAAATAGGTATATAGCCAAAACTGACTCGAAACGATAATACGCATAAATTGTTTCCCTAATACACTCTTATAATGCAGAAAAATCGAAATATAACAGACCGCTCGCCACTTTGCCAGGTCGTAGCACAAAACGACCGATTTGTCGTAATAAAATAACAGGGAATTAATTTATTCGAACAGTGCACTATTCGTTTTTTTGCGAATTGTTGGCGAACGAACACCTCTACCGTTGTCAGCCAGACATGCGACTCGCGGCTGCATTAAGGGCCCCCTGACCCGCAAACCGGATGACGAACGTTGAGGACTAAAAATACAGGTTGCAAAATAAATGTACAATATTATTTTCCGCCAAAGGGAATTATAATTGAACCTTCTAATTTTAATTATATGTTTTCTTTATTTTTACAGATTGGGTACATAACGAAAGCCCGTTTCGGCAAGCTCTGTTGGCCAAAATAAACAATTTTTAATAGTTTTCCCGGAAACCTCATTACATTGAAGAAGAGATTCTTTTATGTTTGATACCTATTACTAAATATTTAAGATATAAATAGGTTGAAACGCATTAAAAATGTTAAATATTTAAATATTTTTAATTTATATTTATCAATAAATGGATGAAAATATGCTAATTGGATGTTGTTTAGAAAATTATTTTTTCTGAATTTTAAAATAGAAGTAGCGAAGTTTTAAATCCCCCATGAAACACAATAGCGCTAATTTTTTGGGGCCTTTACAGTTAAAGGTTCAACGAGGGGGTTATATTTGAAAAGATGGTTTAAACGGTAAAAAAGGCTAAATTTTAATGGCCATAAAATTAATTTGAACAACTTATTTTATAAAATTTTTCAATATTCTTGAAAATAAAGGAAACTTTTTTTTAAGCCTATATATATTAATTTATATAAATATATAATATATTTTAAATTATATAAAAAAGGTAAGCTAAATGGGCCCCGTTTCTGTTTTTAAATTTTAAATTTGAATGTTTAACAAAAAATTTTGTTTGCTCTCTATTGAAAACAACTTATTCCAGGGTGTATCAAAGTTCCAAGAAATTCATTTTTAAATACCCCTATTTTTGTTTACATTTTGTTTCGCATGGGAATCTAGAATTTTATTACATATATATGAATTTTTTTACGAATATTGCATTTAAATACAAATTTAGAAGGAAAATTTTCCGTCATTTTTAATGTTGTTTAATTTTTTGGGTTTCGGGTTTTTGAGAGTCCTAGAACCTTTGAAGAATTAATAAAATCCTATTACAGTTTTATTAATTAAAAAAATTTAAGTTTTTTGTTTAAACCTATTTTACTATCATTGATATTAATTATATTATTTTAATTGTTTTTACTCTACAAAAAACAAAAAAAGTAAACAAATTGGAGATGAGGGATTTTTTTATTCAAATTTGATTTAAATGAGGAATATCTTAAACAATTAATAAAATATGATATGTTTTTCTGATTTTATGTTAGTAGCGAAATTTAAAATAAAAATAAGTCATTTAAAAAAACTTGTCCTTGTAATGGTCTTTAGATACCCTGTATTAATAGTTTTAAAATATAACAGCAAAAACCATATTATTTTTGTTAAAAAATTAAAATTTTGAATAGCATAAAATTAATTTCCAAACAACTTATCTTTATATATATATTTTAATATATATATATATATATATATATATATATATATATATATATATATATATATATATATTTTTTTATATTCGTTCTAGTAAGTAACTTGCAAGTTCACGGTTTTGTTGCAAATAGCCCCCTTTACCACCATCCAGCAAGTAAAGTCAAAAAAGGTATTGTCTTACAGTTAAATGAAAGTGTGGAGATGCTTTATCCTGCTGAAAAATTGGATCATAGTCAAAAGCATCATTCTAAATAGTAGTGTAATAGCGTTTTCTAAAAGTTGTAAGTGTAAGTGTCCGGTAAGATTTTTTAAATAAAAACAGGACCAATTACCGTATTACCGAAAATTCCGGCACATACGTTTAATTTCTTAGGGTTTTGTGTATGGCCTTCTTCAATCCATCGAGGATTTTGATCACTCCAGTATCGACAATTGTGTCGATTAACTAAACCATTTAAAAAAAGCTGGCTTCGTTACTGAAACATATCCGATAGAGATAGTTTGGTTGTGTGGCAAGTAAATGTTCTATAGTTTCACAATACTGCAGTCTTCGATCTGGGTCATCCTCCCTAAGTTCTTGTACAAGATGAACTTTAAAGGGATGAAGTTTATGCTTTTGTAAAATTTCATGCACTGTTATTTGCCTATGGTACTTACATCGGCAGCTATTTTGCGCACAGATTGCTTTGGTTCAATGGCAATTGTACCCAAAACTTGTAATTGAAGCTCCTTGGTTTTAACGGACGGGCGACTGGATCTCGGAGCGTCTTTTACGCTAAAAGCTAAGTGAATTTTGGCACAACACTTACCACGTACTTTGGAGAAATTGATATGTCTGAAAAAATATTATTAAACAATCTTGCGGCCTCATGATAATTTTGATTAGCTTGTCCATACAAAAAAATATTTCAACTTTGTCTTGATTTGCAGCAATGTTTGTTTTTTAAAGGCCTTTAAAATGAGCTACATATCGCAATAGGGTTTCATTCCTGCAAGCCCCTGATGCAACTCCTGCAAGGGTGAAAAAATTGTAAATGCATAAAAAAGTAGTTTTTTCGAAGTATGCATTCGCCAAAATTTGCTTTCTCTATATTTACTAACTTCGGAGATATTAGCTCGTACTTGGAATTTTCGGACACCCTGTATAATAAACAAGTTATGGATTATTTATGGATAAAGATATTTATACATTCTAATTGATTTAAATTCATAGCTGACAAAAATGTTAAACCTAAGCAAATTGTCAGATATTTGATTAACCTGTACATCATAGTAAATCAAAATAGAACAGCAATAAATAATAAAAAAAAAACAATAACAATTACTGTCTTATCAGCTGGATAAAAACATAAAACAAAAGCGCATCAGTGCCTTCTGCGACTAAAAAGCGATAAGGAGTGTGGGAAAGTCTTTTATCAACAGGAGCACTTGTGTATGGATGTCTGTCTTCTCATCGCAGGAGCCCGTTGGATTTTTGATGACAGTTGACATTTGGTAATATCGGCGATTACTTCGATTCGGAGTATTAAACTGAAAATCTCAATTTTATTCAAGGAAATGTTTTATCAGTTTCGTAGGAAAAAATCTATTAAAATATTGTATTAGGTTGTGAATGTGTAATTTGTGCAAAAATTAACAAATGGTGATTATGAAGCCAAGAGGTAATATAAATATTGCAAAATTCTTTTTTTCTTTTAATTATATTACGTATTTGATCCCTTTTGTTAATCCTAGAGAAGCATTTATAATTTTATCTAACTCAAAATTAAAAAAACTTAAAGGTTTTAAATAAATAGAATTTTTTGGGGTTATGATCGAGAATTTTAATAAATAAAAAAACTGTTTAACGTTTGATAGAAAATTATTATTATATTAATAATTGTGCATAAAAATGATTTTTTGATTGAGCAAAGTTTACAGAAGTAACATGTATGCTTTGTCATTTGCTAACAGCAGGAACAACAAAGTTGTTCTTGTTTAAAGGTATTTTATATTCGATTTTTTTTAGTTTGTGTGTGTTAAAACTCGATGGTTAAACATTTAAAAAGAAAGTACGTTTCATAATAACTTAAATTATTTATTAGTTTAAAAGTGGCAATAGGCAAAACTTGAATTTTTTCTGTTATTAAAAGAAAAAAAGCACAAGTATCTTTATACTGGGAATTCAAATCCAAATTGTACATGAAAAAACTTTTCTGCGAATGTCAATAATCCGACATGTATACAGTTTTGGAGGGTATGTAATAAAGGCTCTTGCTGTAGTTGTAATCTACATTGTTGTGGTGGATTTATTTACTAAAAAATTTTAAAGTTATCCGCATGCTTCAGCACGGGTGCCAGGGTATAGAAATGTGCAGAAACAGGATGTACAAATCAACTGACAGCAACTTACAAATCACATAAAAAAATCTTTTTAAAAGTAAGAAATCCTAAAAAATTCCGGAAAAGTCGGTCATCGTATTTAAAAAATATAGTTAGAATTACAACTCCTTAAATTTTGCTTTATTTTTTTTAGGAACTTTAAGAACTGTTTTATTTAGGAGGTAATGTCGTAAAGGACATTTTAATTTGGTGTTACAGTTATTGTTTTTAAATAAACAGAATAACACCTGTCAAAAACATGTTAACATACGTTTGGTAATAATAATTGAAGAAACTGAAACGCTTCTACTATTTAAGAAAAAAAAAACTTTTTTACAATTTTAGGTTTCCTTTTTAGGTGAACTGCAGTTAATTTTGTGCATTGTGTTAGTTTACATATAAATCTCCTGGAACCTGAACCAAAGCCTGAGAAGTAACCCAAAATATATTTTGTAATATACTAAACGGTTTTGATATGTTTTCTTTGGGAGTACTCTCCTTGAATTTTTTAGAAAATTGGACCACTTAGGTCAAGGTCTCGGGGTATAGCAACAAAAAAGAAGAAAACCCCCAAAACACTCAAAAAATCAAAAATTCACACCATACCACCTTTTTTGTTTTTTTTTTGAATACTATAAATATACCAGCTAAATAAACTAATGCATTTAAGACCAAACGTCATAAAAAGTAAAAAGCTTTCAGAAGTTTTTAGAGCAATTTTTTTATTTAGTTTAATTTTTTCTTTTAATTTCATCTTGACAACGGTGGCCGACTTGCCACCAAAACGTAGATTAGATTTTTTTATTTTTTGGGTTTTTTGGGGGTTTTTTCTTCTCTTTTGATGGAGGCGATCGACAAGTTCATAGGGGTCAATAGGGCTGAGCAGGCTCAGCTCGTTATACCCCGGGATCTGGACCGAAGTGGTCCCATTTTCTAGAAAATATTAAGGCGAGTACTCCCAAAGAACATATTTATAGTAATGGGTGATTAGTAAAAAAATTATAAGCGCCAGTCCTAATCGCATAAAAAATCATAAAATAGTTTTAGTACCACCTCAATTTTAGACCAGTTTTAACCATTGACTACAGTAATTTTAAGTCCTGCTGGTGGTGGTTTGCTATAATATGTGGTACAATATTTTCTTTAAAAAATTCCTCGGACCAACCGATCTATTGTGGCTCACACCTTTTTATATTTTTCCCAAAAAGTCCAGACTCCTGATGAATCTGATGATCATATTGGGAGAGAAGTCTTTTACCTCCCCCGGCAACAATGTGTCATTTCCCAGCCTTGTAGAGTTGGTGGTCTTAGGATATCCAGGTTCCTCTTTCGGGTGAAGGGTACAATAACCATTTTGTGCGAGTTTATTGTTATTTTTTCCCCTTGACACAATCTTTGTGTGGTGTTTAGTATCTCTTGAAAGATGTCGGAGATCATCTCTTCAGACGTTTTAATATAAAAACTAAATGATCAAACTTAGATTTTGTACAAGTCTAACCGTTTCTCAACACTTTTAAATGTTGTTAGAATATGTATAAAAAATAACATAATCATCGTAATCAGGTGTACATTTATGTCGAGATATCAGTCAATCAATATTAAAGTAAGCAGCAAAATTACTGTCAAATTAACAACAGCATCACTTTGAATATAAAATACTACATACGGGGGCTGAAATTGACAAGATGAAACGACACTGCACCCTGACTGTCACTGCACAAGACAAATTACATAAATCCATTAGTGCAGACTCAGAGATACGAAGTATATCAGCAAGTTCGCTACTTTATTACAATGTTGCCAGGTATAGGAATTCGTTAAACATTTACGAAAAAGAAAAGTAACGATGTAATTTAAAGAAAACATATTTATTACTATAATAAAACTGATAGTAACATATCATATAACAGGGAACTAAATTCATTATGGGCAACAATCACTTATCCCATAATATATAATATAAACACTTCGCATATACTTTTAAAAGAATTAAGGTAAATCCGTTTAATAACCAATGCAAAATACAATTAATCTAATTGTTATACTAAAATAATATTTCAGGTAGATTTTAGTAGCATATAGATTTTGGCATACCCAAAAATCATTGTGCTTCTGTGGATAGAAAATTGACACATATATTTGTCACTGTCAACAATTTCCTAAAACTATATGAAAGTTTTTAACAATTATTAATAATGTTTAACCACTAGCTCTTTTTTCCTTTTTCAGATACTTAACAATAAAAGTTTCTTTTTAGGAAATTTTTTAGATTTTTTTTAATTGTAAGTAAGTAATCAAAAAGACTAAAAAATCACTTTTAACAGTCTTTCGATATCTTCTAAGAAATAGAAATATTTATAGATACTCATGACTTGGCAACATTGAATATATCAACCCCGTTTTGCCTTACACCCCATCAATAAAGATAAGTCAAAGGCGTTAAAAGGAGTTACGAAATCGCTTTAAGGCATACAAGATTGGAAAGCAACATATGTTTAATAAAAAAATCTCGTCTCGCGTGTCATATTTATCATTTTAGCAATATAGGCCTTTGGGTGATTTGATTGAAGTAGGAATTTAAACAAAAAAAAACAAATAAAAGTTTTATACATTTTATAAAATTATTTTTATGTTTTAATGGATTTTCAGCTAAAAGATATTAATAAATAGTAAAATAAAATATGTTCTTTTTCAAGCTTAATCGTTATTTATTTTTAAGTGATAATTATGGTAAAGAAATCAGTTAGCTAATAAATGAACAAAAAATATCAAATAATTTTTTCACCTTATTATTATAAAACTTCCACAATAATCTTAAAAGTGTATCGACTTAGAAGGTGCAGAACATGGTGCGAACATGCAGAAATAATTTGAAAAGCATGATACGGTGTGACGAGGTTCTGTCAAAAATTTAGTATACCTGTAGTCTCTAAATTAGTGGGCAATATTTTTAAAACTTTTTATACTCCCAAAATATAAACAAAAAGTTTATATAAACATGCCTCGAAGAATTCACCCTTAGATGGCAACAGCTCCCCAAAGAATGGTCCCCAAAGACATGTTTTGCGTAGTATCTTGGTAGGTCAGCTAAATTTGGTGAAATAGTTTAAACAAATTTTGGCGACATACCGCGTTGAAAATTGTTAGGACAGTTAAGATACCGGTTTATTTTGGCGAAAAGCGGTAACGTAGGAGAAGGTGTTATGACGTCAGTATCTACGTCATTACTTTGTACCCAGTAATTACCGCTATCGGCAC
Organism: Listronotus oregonensis; assembly: GCA_019359885.1. Lineage (NCBI taxonomy): Eukaryota > Metazoa > Arthropoda > Insecta > Coleoptera > Curculionidae > Listronotus > Listronotus oregonensis. The sequence continues at coordinate 31,407 of JAHBCN010004932.1, read as the reverse complement.
TAGTCGGAAGGAGTGTTAATAATGGTAATGTCAAATGTCAAATTAAAATTATGGAGGATTTGTGGCTTTTCTATTGTTTTGGTTCTTGTTATGTTTTTTTTGCTATGGTTTACCAACTATTTGGATTGCAGATTATTCGATTTGTTGTTCCTAAAAGGATGAATTAGTGCAATTATATTTAAATCATACAGGAAAAGATTTACTTGTTAAAGTTGACTTGGAAACAACTTATATCTTATTGAATGAAAAATTTGGTTTATTTTTTATCTTTTCGACTTATTTCTTAACTTTCCTTAAGACCTTACATTTGGCCTTAAACTTAAAAGTGTATTAAACGATTAGTATGTATGCTGACACACGCAAAATAAGTAAGAATAGGACCACTTTAATATCATTTATTTATTTTATTTTATCTATTAAATTGACATTTTTTCTTTGTTATTTAACACAATTATAATACATGTCCAAAATATTTCTGACACGTTTTATATGCAATAAAAAAATAATATTTACTCTAAAACCCACTGATTTTTTTTTAGTCTAATTAGGTTCCCCTATACACATTCTAGCTCTATGGCTTATACTTTGCATGGTACCCAAAGAAGTTCAGCATGGTTTCATTCTAGTTCCTTTTTCCGCTAATGTGATTTTCTGAAGCATATCTTCATGGATATTTATCTTAGTTGCATACACCGTATTGCACATATGGCTCAAAAAGTAAAAAATTGAGTCAACCTGGATATTAGTTTGCTCTTGTGTCAAACCAAATATCAATTAATGGTGTTGTAAATGAAAATATTTTCATGAAAATAAAAATATTGAAAATTACCGAACGTGTCTCGGAAATATTGAAAATATTGGAAATTTTGGAAATATCAAAAAAAAAAATAAAATGCGTTTTAAAACATCAAAACAAAGATTTCAATTTTTTTTAATACTTTTGTGCAATACAACTTTCACACTAAAAAAATAATTTCTATTAAAGCACGTATATTATTACTACATATTACGAATAATCAAATCTCGATCTTAGGGATTCACCGATTATTGCTTGTTGGTTATTGCTTGCTTTTGAAAAAGTTGAATTGTACTCCAATGAAGACAGCACTGATGCTAAATACAATATTCAAATTATGGATGACATCAATGAAGATATGCCTCTTGATGAAGTTGCACAACTTTTTACTCGTGGTCGTGTGTAATTACTGTTTTAGAAATTTTAGTGTTTGCATTTTTATTACTTAAATTTTTATGTATATTAATGTATTTTGTACTTTAACTTTGGGATAACAATTTTACTCATGTATAAATGGCTCCATTTGAAATGTCAAAAATCGTAATTTCCTATCGGGTTGAAGGGAAAAATTACTGGCTAAAAAATCGGTAAGTTTACGGTTCTATCAATCGTATCGTTTATTTTTACCTTACTAGCGACTGTATTTTATGTTGTTGGGTAATTATTATTTTGTTTTAAACTTTGTTTTATTCGCGCAACTGTCTTAGCAAATACCATTCGTACTTAGATTTTGACCCAGATATTTTTGGCCTGGTTTTGAATATTTGGGAAATTTTACCCGTTTCTCAAAGTCACTTGAGCTACGCTTTCGTGAATATCCGGCCAAATTTGACCATTTATGGTATTTCCTATGATAAACTTTAATTAAATGTTTAGTTTTTTGAGTTTTGTAGTTTTTATTTTTATATTTCCAATAATTCCATATATTTTCAAAATTTCCTGATATATTTTCCAAAATATTTCCAAATATATATTTCCGGATATTTTCCATTTATTTCTGATCCATTTTTAATATTATTTTACTCTAAAATGGGTCAAAATACAAACATCGACTAAGAGTACCTTTTTGTATGGAAAGGATAAAGGTTTTATTATTTGGTGCTAAATAAAAAATGTTTTTTAAGAACGTGCAAGGTTACAATATAAACGACTTTAACCAAATTTAGCTAGCCTACCTTCAATGGTTTTTGAGATACTACGCAAAACGTGACTTTGGAGACCATTTTTGGGGTACTCTAGCCATATTGGGGTGCATTTTTTAAGGCATGTTTATATAAACTTTTTCTTATATTTTGGAAAGTACAACCAGTCCTAGAAATATTGCCCAATAATTTCGGGGCACCCTGTGGATTATCCAAATGAGAATTTTTTTGTTCATCGTTTCGAAGAACACGTGTCCTTTTTATCAAGCTCATTATTATATATATAATAAAATGTATCATATTATATTTGGGAATACGTGTTCTTCGGTGCATCATTTTTGCCAATTTACCCTTAGTAAGTTATGTCCTTTAAATAATTAGAAATGCTTTTTAGGATGACTGTATACCATATTGTCGTCTTTGGTTGCAGGAAAAGGGCCAAGTTGAAACACATCTGAAATCTATCACCAAAATTTCCTGAATAAAAATGTAGGAGTATCCTTTCTAAAAGTTGCTAATCTTTGTTTTGTCATAATTTTGTAACAAATTCAAAGATTTGGTGGTAATATAAATGGATTGTTTGAAAATATCTGGTTTCGGTTTTCATGTATACTCCAATTGATAGAATTAATAAATGAAAGATGATCTTCTGTCCAAAATTACGTTTATATTGCAACGTTTCAAAGATTATTTGTGTTTTTTATCAAGCTTGGTAAATACAAATCTTTAAATTTAAAAATTTTGAAAAACGCATTTTGCCTCATCTAAGAAATTTTAGTTTTAATTTCTTGTAAATTATAATTTTGAAAATATTAAAATTGCTTTTTAGGATGCAAGTGCAATATTGCAACATCTGTATTGAGGAGACTTTGGTGATAGATTGCAGAGAAATTACAATTTAACCCTTTTTCTACCATAAAGGATAACATTATGGCATACGTCCCACTAACATCCCAAAAAGTAATTCTAATGATTTAAACAACATGTTCAGATGCAAAACAGAGTAAATTTTTTTAAAAAGATGCAACAGAAAAGGCGTTTATCGAGTATTGTTTATTTTAATATATGTTGGTATCTAACAAGTTTGATAAAGAAGACATATATGCTCTTTGAATCGCTGCTAAGAAATAATTTTCTTATGTGAACAATATATCCTAAACTTGGGTCAACGGATCGTCTTTTATTTATTTATAAAGTTAACTTCTCTGTATTCATGTACACTAAAACCAGAAATTAAAAAAATCTACCTGGCATGGAACCCTAAATAAAATTATTTATATACCCGTAGTAATTCAGTATAAATCGCTATATATAAGTAAATTATTTTTGCACACTTAATTAATCGTTTTACAAAACCAGCCCTTATCAGCTTAACCCTTAACGAGCGAATAACAACCCCCAGAAAATCTGAAAAAGCAAAAGTCTTTGATAGAGCCATCTGGATAGCGACGTTCATTTGTCTGCCAGGGGATTTAAGAGCCACTCGTCTAACCGAGCCATTAGTCGAGAGATGGATGAGAGGTTATATTTGATAATGGCTGTGGGGTACTAAAAATATGGAATAAAAAACAATATTAAATAATTTTCTGGATCAATTATCAAATTGTAAAATGTTTTTCTAAGCAGTCATGATAAAATTGTGGTTTTACCTACAATTTCTTTAATTACACTGTTCTGCAGGAAAATCCTTCCGGCCGGACTAATATGTCATTTGATAATTTCTACTCATATTACCCTTATGTCAGCCCTACACATTGAGGAAATCCTCAGAGAAAAAACTGCGAAGTCGTGGCCTTAAGGATTTCCGAAACGTGTGTGTCCAAGGACGCTTATGTTCTTCGGACTGTTTAGGCGGACAGCCCGGCCTGTGCAGTTTTTCTTTGAGAATTTTCTTAATGTGTATGCCTGGTATTAAACTGTCGATGCCGTATCACGTACAAAATCAAGACAGCATTAACGTCATATCTTGGCCTTCCTATCGCCGAATGGCGACTGTTTATTGTCTCTTCAATAATAAGTTTAAGGGGGTTTAATGGTTTATTAAAACGAACAACCATCTGTTTGCACTCCTTACAGGACTGAAGAGTAGCTATAACAGATATTATTGTTTTTACAATAACACTAAAATCTTGGACTTTCATTATCCAAATTATTGTTAATTGGTACGCAACGTTTCAGTTAGTGTGTATCTTCAATCCTTTTTAAGTGCTAACTATAAACTACTCTAAAAACTTACATACTGTTCTTTATAAATAAATGACTAATAAATACTATATCTACCAAATTCTCTGCGAATGTGGTAAAGTATACATTGGGGAAATATAGACGCCCTTAAAAATTGAAGTTAAAGAACACAAAAAACATACCGAACAAGGTGAATCGTCAAGATCGGGAGTTGCCGAACATGGGTAGTTAAAAGAACACCGCATACAATGGTCAGAAGCAAAAATTATTGATAAAGAAACCCACTTGACGTAAAGAAAATTTAAATAAGCTGCAATAATTCTAAACAACCAGAGTGTATTTAGCAAACATAGTGTTGACATCCCGGATATCTGGGTGTCATTGTTGAACCGTGAAAATTCGGTCAAGCTTCGGTGAACCACAAATAGTGTATAAGGTCGTAGCTTTTAGTGTGGTTTTTAGGTATCACTTGAAAACGGTTGGAGATACATCACTAACCGAAACGTTGTGTACCTTTTAACAAATAAAAACAAAGAAAGGCCAAGATGTTAGTGTTATTGGAACCAGGGCCGTATCTAGGTATGGCCGCGCCCTTGGCGGGGCTTAACATTTGCGCCCCTCCCCCACATACCGGGGGATTTGGAGAATATTGAATACCCCCCAACGAAGACGAGAATTCCGGGGGTTATTTCCAGGAAATTTTACAAAATTAAAGTGAAAAGTTGTAGGTTTATAGTTTTTTAACCGAGAATTTCGTTTCTTTAAAATACCAATTTTGTGGTGGAATTTGTGTCAATTTCTATATTTTCTTTATATGAAAATATTAGCCCTCTATTTGAAGAAGACATGATTTACATAAAACAACTGTTTGTATCTGACTGAAAGAAGTGGAATGTAAATTACCTATACATCCTCATTTGCGGATGATTAGACTTTTATATTAGACTTAGAATAAATTTTCTCAACAATAAAATCGTAGTAACAAAAATATTTTGTATGGCAGACCTACTAAAACGTAACATTTATAAAAATTCTTTAATAAATTAAATAACATACAACAAAAAAAGAACTAGTGCTGTCCCCAATTTATAAAATACGAATTTATCAGCAGCTTACATATTAAAAAAATCCTAGTTACATTCTCGCTGTAGGTATCAAGATAAATTGATGTTTTATTAATAATTCATACATTTTTTCAATCTTAATATATTGAAAATAATTAACTTAAGATTCTAAGTTAAAAATTTGTTATAAAATTGTTTTGTTGTTATTTATTTTTCTAAATAATTTTGTCAATAAAAAATAATAATAATATGACTACGGTATTAACAACTGATAAAAAAACAAATTTTTTCATAGCGGATTTTGCGCCCCCAGGTAGCTGCGCCCTTGGCGGGCGCCCATCTCGCAACCGCCTAAATACGGCCCTGATTGGAACCATAACATTGTCTAACACCTTTAAGAAAATATTATTATTCTTCATTCGAATGGGACAGCAAAACCCAAATCCAATAATATGTTTAAAAAAATGGCTATTACGTACTTGTTCGGTCTAAAAAATAACCTTAGCAAACCTGATGGAGCAGCTAAAAATTTATTTTATTAAAATTTAATTTTTGTTACAGCCCTTAACAGAGAAAGATGTGCATTTCTTTATTTGAGACGCGTACGCGTACAAGTGAGGCACAGCTTAAAGAAGGGATTTTCGTTGGGCCGTAAAAAAGAGAACTTTTTGTAACAAAAATGTTAAAGGTACACTTTTGGCAAAAGAAAATAGGGCTTGAACTGCGTTTAAAGTGTATATAGCAACTTCCTAGGTAACAAGAAATCGGAGAACTATACGAATCTAGTTGAAGAGTTTATCTAATCTTACTAAATATTAGGTGGCAATGCGTCACTTAAGCTGCTAAACTGCATTTCCACTTCCATTTAGAATTCTTCTGTTACGACTTATTGTGCGCAGTTTAAGGGTGCGTATCCGTTTAGCGCGGCGCTGACCTGTTCGCGCAATAATGTGAACACTGCCGTAGTTAAGTCAGTGAGATTGGTCAAAACAGGTTTAGGATAGCGCGCGAGAACCGCGTCGGGTCAATGCGGTTCGAAATGCATATCCATTTACCTGGGCTGCTGCGGTGCCTGCAGCAAGGCGAACACTGCCGTGGTCGAACCATGGATGCTGCGGGCGGCTGCTTCGGGAGGCAGCCGCTCTGAATGAATACACACCTTTAGATATTCACGGCAAAATATTTTAACGGCGAATTGCTCAAATGGAGACTGGGTATAGTGGAAAATGGATTTATTTTAATTACAAGGAAAAAAACAACAAAGAATTAATTTCTTTTATGATCTTATAGTTTTTTAATACGAAATAAAGTATATTTTAATAAAAAAGAATTAAGTTTCTTTAATTTTTTAAAGTACACTTGATTTCTTATGATCTGAGTTTCTCATATAGGTACAAACCAAGCTTATATTTAAATTGGGCACATTACAGTAGGTACAAAATTAACAAAAAAATATTAGAAATCACCAAACCATTTGAAAATAAAGAACACTATTGATATTAAGAAGGTATCAAATGCATTTTGGAAATCATCAATTATAATATATTCTTGTTCAACCGGGCCTAAAATACAATTAAACGCTTTCTTCTGCACTTTTACGCCCTAGGGTGAAAAAGTAACAAAAGCGCCCGCATTTATAAATTTATAAAACAACAAAATTAAATAAATTCCTTAATTTTTGGTAATACAACAATGTATTTATTTTAGGTTATTTTAAAAGTACACTACCTTTACAATTTGAATTATTAAAAACTAGTTAATTTCCTTCTGCCAATTCTTTTTAATGTATAATATTAATCTCTCTGATGGTAAATGGCATTTTCGGAAGAGTCTTTGGTGCTGAAACTTATAGTTTTTTTGGCTATTGGAATTTTATTTTGCAAGGAATCTTCAATATAACCCTCGGCCTCAGTCGAGGAGTGCCAACATTCCTGGCGCTTTACAGTTAATAAATCGCCTCCAACGTCAACTATCTCATGAAATCACCGTATACCTTTTCATAAATTAGTCTTTTGGCAACAACTGTAGGCACACTTTCTCTGCAGCTTCTTCTATTTCTGGATTATTTCGGCTCATAATTCACATTTAAAAACCACTTTATTACAACTTTGTTGACACCACCTGTAATAATTTGGTAACCTAAAGTTGTTTAATCAATTTGACTTAAGCTTGACCTTAACATCAACAAAAGAATCTTATATATCAGAGTTAACAAATATAAAGAAAATATAACTACAAAAAATGCTTAGTCATTAATTTCAGTCGTACAAAAAATTTTGTTTGCACCTCTGGGGTAAAGCACTTTTACTCCCTCAGCTGATTGTTGCCCTCGCACAGCTTGGGCAACAACTTTCAGCAGCGGGCGCAAAAGTGCTATTTTACACCCTTGGTACAAAAATAACTATTTTATCACCGAAAAAAAAACTTTTTAAGTTTTTAAGAAATATGTTATGGTACATTAATTCCAACAAGAGCATTTATGTTTAAACATGATTTCGTTCCACAAGTTAAAAAGGATTACAAACATCCAATAAAAATTTGTCCAGAAATATAAATAACCATAACGCAGTGTTATTTTCGGGTGATTTCAGCGGCCATAAATATTCAAATATTGTGTCTGAGCTGTCCAATAACTCTGATACATGTTTATGTTATGTAGCGTTTATAGGATTCGACCAAAACTCATTAAAAATAAAAGAAATGATGAAATGGATTGAATATCATTGACGGAGTTGTAAGTGATGAATATTGAAATATTTATTTAGTACAAAAACGGGCATAGGTATGCATCAAACAATTTTTTGTGGGTACTTGTCAGATAGGGCATATATTTTTAAAGAAACCTTTTGGGATTCCCATTGTTTTTTAAGAAAATTAAAGTAATTTATATTTTAACTACCATTAAAGTTTTACATTTTTTTAGATTGCTTTTATCTTGAAGGAGATGGCCGACTTGCCATCGAAACTGTGATAGCTTTTTTAATTGTTAAAACATTTTTTACTGTTTTTGTGTTTTTTTGGGCAATCTGCGTCTGTACTGGTTAATCGAATCTGTGTACGCACAAAATATTATTTTGGGACCAGACCCGAGGCAGTCCAAACTAGCAAGTTTATACCTAAAGACTAGTTTTTGATACACAAATCCGCCCTAAATATATTACATATGTAGACAGTGTTTAGAGAAATACTAGAGCCATATGCGCTGATTTTATGTTTTCCTTTCCAAATAAATTCGGCAATTAACTTTGAAAAAGTGAAAAACATAAACTTTAAAATATAAATATAAAATTTTATTTTATATTTTGGTTTATATTTTATCGGGTTATCAAAAGATTTTTAGGCTGTTTAAATTAAATCAATTTCTACTTAAATAATTATTTAACCTGAGGTTGGACTGTAAATTACTAATACAAGTGCAAATTGGTAAGTTTACTCGGTAACTATAAATAAAGCTCTAAAAACTTAGACCATTGGTATAAAACTTAACATTTTCAATATTTTTCCTTTTTTTTCTGAAACGTACAGGGTCGTCCAACCAGGACTGAACAGGACCATATTTATGGCTTTACCCGTATTAAAAAAAATAGACATGTGTATTTTTTCCGCGATATCTGACAACAAAAACACAAAAAATATACGACATAAAATTAGCATTTTCTTAGAGCGACATCTTATTTATTGATTTCTTTTTGAAAGCGTCCCATTTTTTTCGATACGTTTCAAAAAAAGGATCGGTAATGAAACAACAAGCGAGTTGCTGATTGCTTAGAAGGTGTAGATGTTATTTTCTTTAATTTAAATGGCAAATTTCTTATATAATTTAAATTATTTCTGTTGTTACTAAATGAAAATACGAAATTCTTTTTATTGAATCGTACTTATTCTTAAGGAATCTACAAAAAAAAATAGAGTATAGTAGAGAATACGAGAAAATCCACAAATATGACTCTATTCAGTCCTTATTAGATGACCCTGTACCACTGTTGCTTGCGGAACCTGATCTAGGTTCTAACTTTTAAAAACTAATTCAAAGGGGTATTGGTAAAGTGGGACCCGGCAGTTAGCAGATTAAATATCTGTTTTTATAACAGTATGTTATGTAGCAGTATACAAATTGCCTCCCAGACATTTTAATTAGGTACCTGTCGGGGTAGTTATTACTAATTATGTAAAAATAAAATTAAAGACTAAGTAATATGCATCATTTATTCTATGCATTTTCTCCAGTTCTGTCAGCTAAAATATTTTCTTTAACTGCGGATCTTCGTATAATGTTCAGTGAAACAGTGCTTGAAAAGTGGCAAAAGCCAGTGGACAACAAGAAGTACAAATCGTTTGTACTATGGTCTCTTATATTTATAACATGTTATAGTTTTATTTTATTACCCGCCATAATTGAATAACTGGACACAAATTTACAGGTGCAGTTTTAAGTAAATACAAAATTTGGAACCCAGTTAACATGTTATTTTTGAGTCTGCTTTTCTCGGGAGGCATTTTACATGTTCCCATCTAAAGATTTGTAGTTTTTCTACATTTTTTTCTTAATTTAGACCATAAAAAATCAAGCTAGGTGTTAAATCGGCGCTACTGTCTTAACTTAATTTCGCATCGTGTACTAGTCAAGTTACCGCAGGGAAACAAAACAAAATCTAAAAACAAAAGACGCCAACCGATAAAATGGCGATCGCCAAGACAAGAGACGATCGCTAGCTGACGGAATCCGTTCCAAGTCACGTTTCTGATCAATATAAGTTATGGTTTTTGGCTTTGGTTTCAGATTTTACTGCTGTTTTGATAGTGATTCATTATTTTACATTAGGCATGCATTCGGCCTGCTTGCGAATATTGCTGCTCTGCTTGGAAAACCTCTCAAATTACCGAGGTTTGTTAAAATTCCTAGAAAGAGTTTGTGAATAGATCACATAATTTACTAAACTTATATCTTACTGATGTGCTGTGGAGTAAAGGCCTATGGTAAAATTCAAGTTTAAAAATACCTTAAAGAATATATTGAGTTTTCGTTAACACTAGTGTTTTCTAGCCAAAAATTCGAAGTTAATGACATACCAAACATATGCAGTGTCACATGTCGAGTTGTGCAAAGCGGCTTTTAATCTAAGTATTTTATAAAGTGCAGTTTGTTAAGTTTTTTTTTTTTTTCTTTGGAACGGTAAACGAAGGCTTCAAACATAGGTACTAATGCAATAGGGTTTTAAAAACTATATAATATATATTATTTATTTTTAAACAATCTGTGAATTTGTTAAAAAAATATATATATATATATATATATATATATATATATATATATATATATATATATATATATATATATATATATATATATATATATATATACAGGGTCCGCACTCACCTCCCGTTTATGTCCTTAATTTTAAAATTTTTTTTGAATCCTTTAATAGATGATTTCAGAAAATAATATTATAAGGTGTCAAAAAATGTAGTCACATTTTTTTTGGAAGTGTGTATTTTTGTTTTAGGCCTCTTTGTAGTTATCTCCTTCCTAAAAAATTGAGTTTTTAAACATCGTTAAAAATTCAGAGAAACAAAATAAAATATTAAAAAAATGTTTTGCACCTTTAAATTTTAAAAAATGTAAAAATCCCAATAGTGGGGGATTAATGGGAATTAAACAAAAAAATTTTAAAGAAAAATAATATCAGTCGCTTAGGTCATGTTTGTTTTATTCGAAGTGTACGGGATGTCCAAAATTTAGTGTCAAACCTTTAAATTTAAAAGCATTTTATTTTTTTTATTTTAAATATAAGCTCCTGTTTTTTTTTTAGGTCTTTAGATGCAGAATTAAAAAACAAACATTTTTCAAATTATAACCCTATGTTCCTAACCCATTAAAAGTTATTTGTTGAAACTTTTTGGCATCTATTTTAATAGTAATACCATTGAATAAAATGATAGGTGGCTTTTTTTGAAAAAAATTAAAATTGCCCCATTTAATTAATACTTAACTCCAACCCCGTAAACCAAACCCCCCCTCCTTTTCCCAGGTTATGAACTCATTTCATCTTTTCGACCCCATGGCGGCGTTTGTGCTTACGTTCGCAACGACCTGGCTTGTGCTAGGGTTTCTAACCTCGAATCGGTGGGCCTGATATTTTTTGGCTTAAACTTTTTTCAGATCTTCTACCAAATTTATCTGCTGTATATACCGGTCCCCGTCCGACAATTCCTACAACGAGCTCCTTTGATTTCCTTTCAATAAAGATCGAAAATATTATTTCCCAGTTTCCATTGGCCGAAGTAATCGTTCTCGGGGATTTTAATGTTCATAAAAGGGATTGGCTGGGATCCAAAAAAACTGATACACAAGGCAGGGCAGCAGAAAATTTGCAATCAGCAACTCGCTCACCAATCTAATTATGGAACCTACCACTTTCCTAGGGTTCCCACCCATAATTTAACCCCTAGACTCTTCCTTACTTCCACCCCGAACTCTATCAAGCATCAGTAACTGCTCCTTGGTCGCTCTGACCATGGTTTGGTCACCGTATCTTACTCCACTCATTTTGAGGCAACTGAAAGCATGCCGCACGAACCGTCTGGCACTACAATTCGGCCGACTGGGATGGTCTGGAGATTTCTTTGCACTCCCCTTTGGGGATCCTACCTGCTTTTCTACTTTCGATCCTTCCGAAATATGTAAACAAATTACCGAAACCATTCAACTAGGCATTGAGACCTATATTCCCCACACTAAAAAGAACCCCATAACTTCAAATCACAAACCGTGGTTTTCAAATCCTGTGACAAAGCCAGACTTTTAAAAATTCAAGCCCACAAAAAGTTTCTTCAAAACCCCAGCCCCGAAAATCGACAGGCAAACATCGAAGCGAGAAATCAGTATAATCAGACTATATCAGAAGCAAAAGACCGTTTTAACAATCGAATAAAAGATAAAGTTCTCCTTGCTCAAATGGCAGTAAAGCTTTCTGGTCCTTTGCCAAAAATATTAGTCAGAACTTTTGCACAAATTCTTTTCCACCCCTAATCTCTGAAGATGGAATTGTCTCTACCTCCAAAGGAAAAGCCGAACTATTTGCCAAACAATTTTTTCCAATTCTACGCTTGATCCTCCTATTAATCTTCCCTTCCAACATTTGTCCCTGTTTCCCATAAAATGTCCGATATAATTTTTAAAGTCAAACAGATCAAACGTATTCTTTCTTCTCTTAATACTAAAATCGTCTGGGCTGATGGCATACCAGCAATCGTTTTAAAAAAAATGTGCCCCCGAGCTTGCACCCATCTTAACTCGCCTCTTTCGAATCTCTTACGACACAGGCATTTTCCCAGAGAGTTGAAAGCGACGTGTGAAACCCTGTCCCAAAAAGGATCCAAAAAGTCTCCCTCCAACTATAGACCTATATCTCTTCTTTAGTTGTTTGCAAAGTAAGGGAAAAAATTCTTTAAATTTCCCCAAATCTTAAAGTATCTGGAAATACATAAATCTACATGATAGACAATATGGTTCCGTCACAGTAGATCCACAGCTGATCTTTTTTTCCTTTTGTCTCACACAACTGGAACAAGTCCCTTGAGTTTCTTGGTGAATCCCAAATCGTTGCTCTTGACATATCCAAAGCTTTCGATCAGGTCTGGCATGATGGGCTTCTTAACAAACTTCCTTCTTGGTCTTCCACCCAAGCTTTGCTCTTGGCTTTCCAGTTTCCTTTCTAATCGACGTATATCAGTTAGTGTAGATGGTCATTCCTCCAGCTTCTACCAAATTAATGCTGGGGTACCCCAGGGCTCAGTGCTGGCACCCACGCTGTTTTTTCTTTTACACATTAAGACCCCCCAAACTTCCCCGTTTTCTTCGTTCCTTCAATTTTTCCCCAGGTGTAAACTATTTTGGAAAAAAAGCTGCCCTGCAGAATTTTTCCCTCCTTACATTCCAAAAATTTAAGTCCCCCGTGTGAACAAACTCTCCTCTTCCCCCCAAAAAAATCGTTTAATCTTGTCGGCGTTACTTTTGAGAATAACCCTCAACTGGCACAAACAATTTTATCCATAGCTTCGGCAGCTTCAAAAAGATTGGATTTCTCTTCCGAGCCAGAAAATATTTCTTTCTTCCAATCTGTACACTCTGTATGTATCCCAAATCAGACCCTCTTTAGAATATTGTTCTCATGTCTGGGGAAAAGGCGTCCCTCTACAACACTTAGCATTCTGACCCATTCAAAGAAGAGCCGTTCGTCTTATTAATGATCCAACGCTACAGAAAGGCTCTTCTGCCCACCGTCGAGCTGTAGGGGATCTGTCGCCTTTTATAGGTATTTTACGGCTTCTGCTCAGAGGAGTGTCAGATAATTCCTTCTCTGGCAGCTCCCAACAGAGCGACACGTAGTGCAACTTGTATGCATCCTTTTCAGTTCAGTTAGAGAGGCCCCGAAATTCCGCTTTCTTCGTTCCTTCATCCCAGAGGTCAAGACTATGGAACCTGCCTCCGCAGAAATTTTTCCTTCTCTCCCAATCTCCAAAAATTTAAGTCCCGTGTGAACAAACTCCCTCTCACCACACTGAAGACACCCACGGTACGTTAGTACTTAGGCATCAGCCTTCGTGGACTGTCCCAAGATAAAAAAAAAAAACGGATTCCGTAAGTTTTCTCGGCTATTATCGGATTTCCAAATGACTAGTTTGGAGTATAGAAATAGAAAGACCAAAACAAATTTTGGCGACATACCGCGTTGAAAATAGTTAGGACAGTTAACAAACCAGTTTATTTTGGCGAGAAGCGGTAGCGTAGGGGAAGGTGTTATGACGTCGTATCTACGTCATTACTTTGTACCCAGTATCCACCGCTATCGCCACTAGTCGGAAGGAGCGTTAATAATGGTTATGTCGAGTGTCAAATAATAATAATGGAGGATTTGCGGCTTTTCTGTTGTTTTGGTTCTTGTTATGTTTTTTTTTGCTATGGATTACCAACTATTTGGATTGCAGATTTCAAATCATAGAGGAAAATAATTATTTGTTACAATGAGTTGGAAACAGCTAATATCTCATTGAATGAAAAATTTGGTTTATATCTTATCTTTTCGACTTCATTTCTTAACTCTCCAAAGACTTTAAATTTGAGCTTAAACTTAAGAGTGTATTAAACGATTGGTATGTAAGTTGACAAACGCGTGATATACGTAAACCGTTTCGTTTTTGCGAGGATAGGCGGGTTAAGCACGGTTAGAATGGTGAGGGAAACAACTGCTATCAACCAGTAGTTAAAAACGAGGTGTCGCAAAAAATCCTTCTGCCAGGGTCTTGCTACGGTGTGTTTTTTTCTTTCCCATGAAAATGTACATAAGTTATATTTCTATCATTGCTTTACTTATTTTTTCATCTCATTTTTAACTTTTGAAGTGATCCTAACGTGCAAATATTTATTTACTTATGTGTTAATTTTTGAAGTCATATTTTAATTATTTGATTTACATGTAATTACCTAGAGTGTTGTAAAGTTTATTTTTAAATAAACAAATTAAATTATTAAAGTTTGGTGTTTGTTGTCTTTGGTTGGAAGATTAGAATATAATGGACCCAATTTGTATGCACACATGTTTGAAGAGGAGCACAACTTTAAGGAAACAAGAAAATCTTATCCAAAACCCCATAAGTGTTTTAAATGTATTTTAACTGAATATTTGTGTACACATGTTTCAATATATTGGGACATTTCACTTTAAAATAAAGCGTTTATAAGTTTTTGCGTTTTTATCCTTATCCAACATTTCCTTAGATTTCTTTAGAATATTTTAGGTTTTTTAGTTTCTATTTTAGAAACACCGTTTTGGATTTTCTTTGAAAACTTACTATTAATTGGTCTGTATATTTTCCCACTAAATTTTACATTTCTTCATAAAATTTCCAAAAACTATTTAAAGCCCTATAACTACAGCTTGCCAAAAAAGTATTACATCACCTCTATTTTTTACGTAAGACTGACTGAGTGAGTAAACAGGTCCTAGTGTAAATCTTAATATTTTCTCTACAAAAGGACCCGTCAGGATAAACAAAAAGTTAAAACGTTAAAAAAAGCAATACTTTAAGGTTTTGATAATGAAAAAAATCAGCTACTATCGGTGAATCTTTTCATAGATTGTGCATTTTTCCACAAAACAGCCTATGTTTTTATGTTGCATAATATACTATATTTCCGTTATTGAAATTCAATGAGCCACTTAGAGAAAATGATATAGAGTACCAATTAGCGATAGAAAGAAATAATCTTTCTAACTTATTTCTTGTCTATTTCTATCTCTACTGAATTACAGAGTTCGCATTCAGTTCTTCTCTGTGTTTGTTAACGTTTTTAATACTCAAAAATCCATGAATTTATGCGCACAGGCATTATTTGAAAGAAAAAAGGGATGCCGTAAACCGATCCTCCGAATAGCTTGTCAAAGGGCAAGAGAAGAAACACAATAGTCAGGTTTAACTTAAATTAGCCTAAAAATTGGCTTAAAAGGGCAATGACCACTTTAAACCAAACGTTGTGTTAAAAGGTTGGGAGATGATATCGACTTTGACAAAAATTATCTAAAACACAATTTAATAAAACTACTAACTAGAAAGTACCATTTTTACCACAATTACTTTATGCTTATGACGCAAAACAAATTTCCGTAATATTAAAATGTGCAAGATTATTATTTCCTGAAATATATCTATTTGCACGACAGCATCAGGATATACTAATTAACCTAATTTGTATTGCGGTTTTCGTAGATAAACAGACTGAAAAGTCCAAACTAAATGTTGGTTAAGCAGTTTGTGTCTAAGTATCGCTAAAAATGTCTTTTTAAATTTTAAACTACTTTCACAATATTTAAAAAATTAGGAAATAGTAAAATGTAAACCAAATTACTATCAAAATTCCATCCAAAGAAGAGGTGTTGCCTTATAGTGACTCATCATCACACCGACAATCTATAGAAGACCTGTCACTTTTTTATAGTTTTTTTTACGGATTCTCTTCCAATGAGTACAGTTCATTTAAAGAGGCCCTAAACTTCTCTTTTAGTTTCTTCCTTTATTTCTAGAGTGTCTAGACTCAGGAATCTGCTGCCCACAGAGGTTTGTTCTTTTCCTCCAAACTTCCAGATTTTTAAGTCCTGTTTAATAACTGCCTATGACTTTACATGGGACATCTACGGTACCTAAGTGTTAAAAATTTAAACCTTCGTGGACTCCAAATAAAAAAGGCTTTACGTATATTGCATTTTTCTTCGTCTTACGCAGTATACTTTTAGTCTGGGAGCCCTCCGCACAAAAGCTGGCCAATAAGAGATACGCATAAAACATTTTTTTAAATTACTATTATCTATAGTCAATTTAACGCCAAAGCCGTGCCTTGGCTCGGCGGTAACAATCAAGTTAGATTTTTTTCTAAATATTTTTTTGGTATACGTAAGTATACCAACTCCAATCCATCTAAAAATTGATTTAAAATGTTCTATTCAGTAAATGAAGCAAACTAATACACTTATAGCTTGAGGAAATAGGGGAAAATTTAAACTATATATTATTGAAAAAAAATGCCTCCTCTATCTGGGTGTTAATACCTGGTAGGACGCTTTACATTTGTCGATGTTCTATGCTACTATGTGTATAGCTCACCGTTTAAATATTTTTATTATCGATTTAAATATTGATATTCATGATTTATAAAGACCGTTACTCGTTTAGAATTATCTGAAGAAAATTTTAATCATATTTTAACATCAAAAAATTTTTTTATAGTTTATTTAGCGTTAAACTTTTAAAACATTTCTTTTATTAAGCTATCTACTGCTTCAAGACTTACAATCTTTCTAATACAAATTATTGCACTTACCAATTAATTTAGTGCTTTAAAATACAATCATATTAAAGTTTAAACATTAATTTAAGTAAAAAAAATTGCCACGTCAATGTCGGTGTTATATACCTGGCAGGACGCTTGCAATTTCTTCATGTCCTATGTTGCTACGTGTATAGCTTATCGTTTGAATATTTTTATTATCGATTTTAATATAATTATTAATAATTTATAAGGACAGTTACTTGTTCAGAATGATCTAGAGAAAATTTTAATTAAATTTTTAACATCCATTTTTTTATAATTTATTTAGCTTAGAACTTTTAATATATTATTTTTATTTAGCTATCTACTTCTTTTAAACCTACAGCCTTTCTTATTCAAATTATGGCATTAACTTAAGCGAAAAAACTTATATAAATAAGGTAACACTAAATCGTAAAACCCATTAATAATACGGAAACGATTTTTTCAAATATTTTTACGATTAAAAAAAATCTAATTATTTTGGATTTATTTTTGGCTTTAACTTGAAAACTATAACTTTTAGCAAAATAATTAATGAAAACTGATTTGTTTAAAATCCTAAGGAACAGAATTTTGTTGCCATACATTTTTTTTGTATTTTTTATAGATTTCGGGTTTTCCCTTTTGTTATAATTCTTTATTTTTTTTAATAAATTTTATTTTTTTTTAATTTTAACAATTTTATTGTAAAAATAAACAAACAAACCCGTTTACACTAGAAAAAGACAATATATACGTTTATTTATTTATTTTTTTATTTTTTACCGCTCTGGGGCGAAATTTTTGGCCAAAAACACTTTTTTGTTTATATCTCCATTATTACCTATTTTTTTAATACATTTTTCGTAACATTTCTAGTTTTTGGGATATCCGCGATTTTATTTTAAATTTAAATCGTTAACATCTTAAAAACTATAAGGGCTACAAAACAATTAGTAAACGAAAATAACGAAACTGTATTAGGTCATTAATTTTCATTGTATACTTTTTTTCCTAAAACCAATAGTTTTCGAGTTGTATTGAAAAAACCGATTTTTCACTATTTTTCTTTAGGTAACTATATGCAACTTGAATGTACCCACTGAGCTGAGGCACGGGTCCGGCTTTAAATTGACTATAGTTAATGGTAATATAAAAAAATATGTAATGCTTATCTCTTATTGGCCAGCTTTTGTGCGGTGGCCTACCTGACTATTTGGATTTCGTTTTTGTTGGGTAATTTTTGGAATATAATAAACAGTATTATTTTAGGATTTTGAGTTAATTTTTTTAAGTCGGTTTATGTTTTTTTATTATCATTTTATTTAAATATTACTTTAAAACCAATAATTATTTACTCAACCCTTCATATTATAAAAAAGAACTGACAGCTGCTCGTAGTAATACACTAGAAACACCAGAACGAACTTGTAACTGAGCCTAAATTTTTCAATAGTAGATTTAAATAAAATGGTCACAAAACAAAGAAATAATCGCAGTAGAATAAAGCCAATGAACAGGAGTAAACCGAAGTGTTATTGTACACATTTCAATTGCTCTAAAATTATTTTTTTATTATTCCCGATACTTATCATTCTTGCTGTAAAGAGAACAGGATCGGACTTCGGATCTTCTCACCCATGTTTTCCAAAATCCTTTGGGCTCCTCGTGGTTTTACTTCTGAAAAAATTGTTATTTCTACAATCAAAGAATATTTTATAATATAAATGAAAAAGCTAGTTTTGTTATTACCACAAAACATATTATATTTAAATTATTAAAAAACTGTTATTACTTACATAGTTTAAGGAGTATTTAAAATATTTGGTTATTAAAGAAACTTGCTAATAAAAATATCATTTTTAATTTTTTTTAATTGTAATAAAACATGTTCTATATTAAAGAATTGTAATTTAACTTCCTAGAATATATGCCGCGTTTTTAATTTTAGTAAACTTTACAAGTATATTTAAAATTTAATGGGTTGACTAACTTACCATAAATCAAACATAAATAACTTCCAAACAAAATGCAATATATAAAAACAGTTTACTAGCTTTAGAAAAGCTTTATTGTAAGTAGGGATGTCTTCATGCATACGAAATGTGACATGCAGGTAAAGTTTATCTTAATTTTTAAAGTTAAATATTATCCTTTAAATTTAGTGAAGGAGTCCCACTCCAAATTTTATTCATTTTTGATGACATTTGTAACTTAATCCTTAACATAACTAGTATAAAATTTGTTGTTAATTTTTATATTACTGATACACATATTTACTCATAAAACGGCTAAATCTGTTAAAAAACACTTCAAGAAATTATTTATTTTGAAAGGACATAAATCAAGATGCAAGCTTTTGCATTATCTTTAGAAACAGATCAATTGGAAAGTGTCGGAAAGGTATATTGGATCCTACGAGAAGTGTTGTTTTTTACCCCATTTTTTATCCTTTTTAGCCCCAAGCACAAAATTATTAAAAAAATATATTGAGCCACTTAATTTACGAGTATGATATTAGAAATTACATTTGTGGGATTAAAAGGTCTAAATTAACCCTTTTTTTACCCACTACACCTCTAAAATATATATTTTCTAAAAAAAGTTTTTTCTTCATTTTTAATGGTACATATAATATGATGTTAGAAATTATAATAGGACCCCCATTTTCCTCCCCCTAACCCCCTTAATTTATTAAATCGATGAATTTAAATCTAAATGAATATCTGATATACAAGGGGATCGGGTAATCAAATTGCCCCAATTTAAACCCATTTTTGATTTTTCATTTCTCAAAAAAATTTGTTTAAAAGGTCTTTTTTGTGGCAATATGAAAAGCTCATAAGAATGTCTGTCTTTAAAGATTTTTTTATAATATTAAAAGAATTATTAAAAATGAAGCACATGTTAATAGATCATAAGCGTACGCAGGGTAAAGCAGGTGTGGGTGCCGAGTAAATAATAATGATAGTAATAATATTAATAATAATGAAGTGAATAAAACTGGATACGATACATTTCATACATTTGAATCTAAGGATTGTAATTTTTAAATCGAACCTTTATAATAATGTTTATATTTTAAATCAAGGAAGTTTAAAGGTGTATGGGAGCCCAATGCTATGGCCCATTCGATCAAAAAATGTCCAGCCCAGTATGAAAATAACTGTCAGAGTTGGTCCCGCCGATTCTGCGCAATAACAAAATTCCACGAAATAATTTAATGTGTTCCCTACTTACACACTGATAAATCAGTGTGTAGTTTGGCAACACATTATACTTTTATGAGAGCCGTAGTACCGTTTTTGATCTTAGGTTGTCTAAGGTTTTTGGTGCAAGGGCGCGCGCGGCGCGTATGAAACTATATCCGCGCTGTACCGATTGCCGTTGCAACCGTCGTCGTCTCATCATTCGTCATTTTCGTTGTGGTTTGTGCCCTTTGCGCCGTATTAGTTTCGATTGTTTTGCTTTGTGTGAGTACCTATATTTTTTGGTTGAAGAAGTTTTTTGGATTGATAAAAACCTTCTTATTTTAGTGATTAGTGTTTATTAAATTGTGACTCTAATTTTGTGTTTATTGTTTGTTACTTATAATATCGTAACAAAATGATTAGAGGTTGTATGGTTTTGTCTTGCAAATCCAAGGGTAACATACCCGACATTTTTTACTTTAGGTAAGTATTTCTTATGTTTAAATTAGGTGCTTCTTATGAGACGTAACGTTAGGTAACCAAAAAAATAATAATATATTAATTATGAATAATAGAATAATGAAAATTTCATAGGAAATAGCAGTGAGAAAAGTAAGGCAATCTTAACTATCTTTTAGATGATTTTCACAATGTTTGTGAATTTCTGTGGATTATTAAAAAGAAATAAGGTTTACATTTAGGTACTTTTATTTCATTTAATAATTTAGTACATTCTTTTAAAGGATCAAAATTATTAATTACTAGGCAGACCAGGCAAATTTTAATATATACAGGTCCCTCGAATTGAATGAAAGAAAGTACAATTTTATGTTAAAGTTCCTTTTTGCTTTTTCTGTATTTGTTTAAAAAGAATTTAGATTTTTGGTTTCTTAAACTTACATTATCAACTTTTTAAGCTCGACATACTGTAGACACATAATATTTAATGGATAATGTTACAATGGATACCTAGGTACCAAAGGTTACTAAACATTTTTAACCACTGTTATTCTGTCTCATGAATGCTTGTTATTAGTGAAAAGTATATGCCTAAAAAGCAGTTATAAAAATTTTCACTTTTTAATGTACAACCAGAATCTTAATATTAGATTAAACTCATTTACACTGTCTTACCCTTCTTTTAACACAAAATTGGTGATAAGTACATGAAACTATCATACAATGTTTAAAATGTATTTTAAAAAATCGTGTTTTTATTTATTTACAAATATTTTTGGTAAAAATACAAAACTTACAAAAATATCGACCATTTAAATAGAAAGCTCCTTTCCATATTATATCAGATAATATAAAATCCAATATTACACAATAATTTAAAATATTCTATGGTAGTATCGTTTAATAACCAACAATTTTGTGCAAAAAAACAGTGAATGCTTGAATTTGACATTTGATGATGTCAACTTTATAGGTAGTAACAAAGAATTATGGAAGTCCGGCTCTGACCTACTATTCATTGCGCAAACTCCGCGTGGCCAACCCCCCTATTCCCGCTGCCCTGCACGCCTGGACAATTTTGTTCTAGGTTCAAGGTCCAACACTCTCCCCTATATTTATACATACTTCTTTACTTAAGATTTGATTTCAACGACCCAATAAACTTACATCATCCCTTCAAGTTAAAAAAAGGGTAATTTTAGAAAAAAATTGTCTATGGGATAAAAGGAATTAAAATAGGGGTAAACTAACCAATACTAACCCCTCTTATTATAATTCCTGGTATAAAATTTAAATTCGGAGGCTCAAAAAACCTATGTACCATTAAAAACGAAAAAAACACTTTTTTTTAGCAAAATATATGTTTGGGGTGTAGGGAGTAAAAAAAGGGTGAATTTAGCCCTTCTAAGCCTTTAATATTAGAAATGTAATTTCTAATATTATATTTAAATTCAGTGGTCCAAAAAACCTATATTTACCATTAAAAAACCTTTTTTTTTAATGTTTTGGGGTGTAGGGGGTAAAAAAAGGGTGAATTTAGCCCTTCTAAGCCCCCAATATTAAAAATGTAATTTTTAATATTATATTTAAATTCAGTGGTCCAAAAAACCTATATTAACCATTAAAATGGAAACAGAAAATTTTTTTACATAATTTTATGCTTGGGGGTAAATAGGGTGAAAAAATGGGGTAAAAACACCCCCATTTGTAGGATTTAATATTCCTTTCCGACACAAGGTTTCATCTCGATTCACGTCTTTCCAAAATTATTTATTGGTGAATTACAGATTTACCCAGCCTATTATAAGATAAGTTGCGTCTTAGCAAAGACCTAAAAGAACTGTTAATTGGCAAAAATCAGCAAAAATTAAATCCTATTTAATTTGAAAAACTATTGAAAGCGTAAAATAAAAATGAAATATCCTATCCAAGTTGGGGCTACGGCAAAATTAGCCTTTTAGCAGTTAGCAATGCAAACATGGGAACATTTCTTAACAGCATTTAATAATTTGGTCAAATAGTGTTAGTAACTTTAAATATTTCTTAAAGATATAGATAAAATGTCTTCCGTTGCATCTACTTTTTTATAAATAATCTGGTGCATTTGATTCGACACAATTTCGGGTGCTCTAGTTAAATGTTCTTTAAGTTATTGCACCAAGGATAGCTGTACTAACTTTTCTTCTTTCCGTTTATGTAACTTGGATATTTGCTTAGGAAAATAAATATAAGAATAACGAAAAATATCATTAGCAAAATCATAAATGGCTTAAAAAAAACTTGTATGTCAAAAACCTATAAAGTTGGTACCTATACTGAGCCTCGAGGTATCTTAGAATAGGAATGGTATAAATAAAGTTAAAATTATATTATTATAAAATTAGATATATGTTAATTAGGAAGGAATATTGATGGGAGAGGCAAGAATGAGCTACTTCCGACTGAAACAGAAACCAACTGGTGTCTACGCTAGTTTGGGACACAACAACATAAAAAGTCAGGTTGGCGGCAACATCCTGGACGAGAGAACAGACCAGATGATTCCCCAATACTTATTCAACAAAAACTTCGAGGTAAAAATTCCAGATCAAAGTGAGTGGCAGCAACCCGATCTCCCCGGCACGGTTGGAGGCATCATCTGGTATACGGATGGTTCCAAAACCGAGCAGGGAACTGGAGCGGGCGAGTACAGTGAAATGAGGAATTCACAATTTTCCATTCCACTAGGAACACAGTTCTGTATTTCAAACGGGGGGGAATCATCCACACCATACTTTGGGCCAGAACCTGCCCTTAGAGTGACCAAAACCACAGCACGAGGGCAAACCAGGGAATGGATCCAAAACAAACACGAATAATACTGGGGAGACCTCAGTAGAATAAGACATGGAAAAAGCTTTATAAGAGGCCCATCCAAAAGAACGAAGGAAGAACTACTCAGACAAAGTAGGAAAAGACTTCGTAAAACAGTAGGGTTGCTAACAGGGCATGATAACCTAAGAGGACACCTACACAAGATAGGCTCATACATTGGGAACCCAAGTTGCAGAATGTGCGACAAGGGGGAAGAAACAGCCTACCATATTCTGTGTGAATGTAAAGCATTGAATCACAAAAGACAGGCATTATTTGGGCAACCGGAAATGAGCCCACAGGAATATATCAACCAACCAGTCTCGGGGTTATACAGACTTGTAGAAGGAACAAGACTAATGGGAGGATTGATATAAAAGACAATGGGAGATTAGGCACAAAAAGCCCATGAGGCTGCGCTGTCTCCGGTATTTAATCAAGACGGCTCCCAGGAAAGAAGAAGAAGAATTAGGAAGGAAACAAGATATTAGAGCACAGTGCATTACTTGGTCAAAGGCCTTAGTTATATCAAAAGCAACTGTCGGAAGTTTTCAGATGATTTAAGGGATTTGATTTAGTCAGTTATAACAAATAAAAACACTGATTCTGTGGTATGACAGAATCTGTATTACTCTTACACAATTTATATTTAGCTATTGACTTCAGAGATTTTTTAACGTATATTTTTGTGCTTCTTTTAATATTTATTTCTAAGAAGTTTAACCCATTATTGTTTATACATAATATATTTCATTTAAGGTAACTGTTTAATTCTACCTGTTTTTTTTAAGTCTGTGTAAATTGAGCTATGGTTACCCAAAATAACTATTGTCAAAACCACACAATTTTTTAACTGGCATTTTTCGTTTGTATTTTCAATTATTTAATATTTCAATTTACAAATAAAAAATGTGTTTTTTGGTTTTAAAAGTAAGAATAAGTATCTCCATTTGTCCAGCTCTTAAAAAAAAACAGTTCAAACTTCAATTTTAAAACCGTAATTAAATTAAAATTTCAATATAAATAAAATATACTTAATAAAATCATAAAAAGGAATACGGTCCTTAAAAAGATCAGTTGCAATCAATACTAAATAAGCTTACAAGTTTTGAACCACGCGCAGATGTTTAAGACTAAGCTAAAATCTTTTTCTAATTTTTAAGGGGTGTCAAAAAACTGCGTTGGGGGTGAAGCACCCTTAACAAATAAAATATTGAAAAGGAAATTTTTTTATTGCTGCTTTGTTTTAAATTTATGAATGGCAATTTCGGAGTTGAAACGCGTTTTTGCGCCATAGGATGGGATTTTAAGTAGCAGAATATCATAATGAATTAAAAATTGACAAACGTTTTTCAATTTTGTTAGATGGATCTAACAATATAATTATAAGCCCTTTATTTATGACTAAAATACAAAGGCGTAGAAGGGCCACATAAATTTTAATTTTTATTTTTAGTACAAATTCCGACTTACAACTCGGAATTCCGACTTCTATTCAACTATCAACTGGGAATTCTGGAAAAATGACAGCTGTCACCTGTCAAATTTTACCTGTCAACTATAATACGTCAAAAACCACGTGACTTAAAAAATTTAGCTTACGTTAATGAGATCTATCTTAAGGTCTTACGCATGCGTAAAAAAATGATGGCTGTAACCTGTCAAATGTTATCTATCAACTGTCATATCTGGAAAACCATGTGACTTAGAAATGATCTGTAAAGCTTAAAATATGTAGCCTAAGGTCTTAAATCAATCAGCGCAAGGCCTTTTTTTCCTGGGATAGCATTTAGGATTTATCGGCTAAAATCTCAATATAACCCCTTTGATAATTAAAACGTTGTTTAAGATTATAAGGTAAAGCATACCAATCGACCGGTGAATAAGGTATTGAAATTAACCCTTAAATGACAAATACCCGTTGGCTCCAATTGATAACCACACCACTTTATCTTTTTTATATATCTTTATCAAATTTATCTTACTTGGACGCGATGGGCATGTAAATCATATAAAAAATGATACCCATCAAATGTTAATAGGACATAGTAAAATGGTATAAAAAATTATATTTTCATTGTTATATGTCAATAATTACGTGATATTATCATACCTATCAAATAGTGAAAGCCGCATGCCGCTCTCCTAAACCATAAGGGCGCTACAGCTGTCGAGGCGAGAGGCATCAATTTCCTCAGGGGAAAATCTACCATTGTGGCTTTAGTATAGGAGTTAAAAAAAGAAACTTGCTGGAAAGATTAAGAGAATAGTTATTGAGGTTTTGCCAATGATTTCAAGGTCAAAAAATAATTAAAACACACCAAAGGCCCATATTGTAGTTCCTAGTGTGCATATCGAATTATCCAATAGGTTGGAGAGAGATAGAGTGTATTTAACGTTTTAAATGTAAAGTATCATCATTATCACATGTGCACATCATGTCAACTATCATATCTTGGGAACTACGTGACTTAGAAATGAGCTGTTAAGTTAACAACGTTTCAATTTTAATCATCATTGGGTTCAATTTTTGATGTTAGTCGATAACTTCCGAAAACTAGCCGACGAAAAAACTGTCCTGACGCTAATTGATTTAAAACCTTATGTTACGTATCTTTAAATTTACAGATCATTTCTAAGTCACGTGATTCCCGAGATATGACAGTTGACAGAAAGCATTTAACAGCTAAAAGACGATTTAAGTAATTATAATCATAGTTTAAAAGACCTAAGTTACAATAACGTTATCACATGGTTCCCGAGATAAGGCAGTTGACAGGTAACATTTGACATGGGACAGCCGCCATTTTTTTACGCATGTATGGGACCTTAAAATAGATCTTATCAACGTAAGCTAAATGGTGGTTTTTGACATATGATAGTTGACAGGTAAAATTTGACAGGTGACAGCTGTCATTTTTTCATGCATGCGCAGCACCCTATATATAACTCCCGTCTGGCAGCCAGCGCCTGCGGAAATTAAGCTCCTCCGGGGATAGCGTGTTTCACGGCACAAGAAAGAATCGTCTCTCCCTACTCAAGAAGCTATTAGAACTTTCTGACCGGACACGGCCCTTTGAGGTATCTCCTCAAAAATATGGAAAATACTGACAATGAACGCTTCAGGTTTTGTGACAGATCAAGCGAAACCACGGAACAAATACTATGCAAATACATTAAATTAAATATCCAAAAGAAGCATTTTTGACACCCGAAGGTATAATGAAACTTGCCGCCCGGCCCATCTCCACCTTTGCAAAAAGTTTGGGTATTAAGAGCATCAACTAATGCAGGGTATCCACAAAAGACCTTCCTGGGTCGAAGGGGGAAAAGGGCTATGTTGAGCCGAGCGACCTCCATTTACTACAATACAGTACAATCCAATAGTACTTAATATTCCGAGTTCAAAGTCGAAATTCCGAGTTGTAAGTCGGAATTCCCAGTTGTAAGTCGGAATTCCGAGTTGTAAGTCGGAATTCCGAGTTGTAAGTCGAAATTCCGAGTTGTAAGTCGGAATTCCGAGTTGTAAGTCGGAATTCCGAGTTCTAAGTCGGAATTTCGAGTTGTAAGTCGGAATTCCGAGTTCTAAGTCGGAATTCCGAGTTGTAAGTCGAAATTCCGAGTTGTTAGTCGGAATTTCGAGTTGTAAGTCGAAATTCCGAGTTGTAAGTCGGAATTCCGAGTTCTAAGTCGGAATTCCGAGTTGTACGTCGGAATTTGTACTGAAAATAAAAATAAAAATTTGTGTGGCCCTTCTACGCCTTCGTACTAAAAAGATCCATTTTTAGGCAGTATTTTAAACACATATTATTTGGTAAAGATAAAAAAAAGTTTTGGTTTCCGTTAACATTATTTTAATGAGATTTGAGGTATTACTTTTAAAATATTAAAATTTTAAGTTTCAAAAAGGCTCAAAAAATAACAGTTAAGAAACAAGTTTCAGTAAAATAAAAGTTCTTGTTTCTAAACTGACATTTCCTTAAATAAAAAAATCTATCCTTCCTTCATAACAATACCTACCTAATTTCTTTTCATTGTATTCCCTAATGATATGTAGAAAATCGTTACTTTGGGTATACTATTGACAAAAATCATCAAAAATTACCTGTTTCGACCCCTTTCGTACTATTTTAATATATTTTTTTCTACTACCTGACATAAGTCAAGAAAAAGGGGTTTTTAACCCTTAAAGTCGGTTTCACAGCGGTTAATTCCACATTTAATATAATTTTAACAAGATTTTCTGCCTCAAAAAGGTTAAAATAGGCATTTTTAACCCTTGAACCTTTGATTTTTAAGGGATGACCGTGCGAAATTGCGTTTTTGTACTTTTCACGGGTAATTTTTAAAGGATTGTCATTTTGAAGGGGTTTGATAATCTTTTTTTATTATTTTCACCTTTTTTTATAAAAAGGAGTAACATATAATGGTTGAATAATACGTTAAGGATGAAACTGCATTTTTTACAATTGACGAATAAATGAAGATATTAAAAATATTATGATGAGTAAATAGCGTGTGAATAGAAATGAGAAATAAAATATTTTTATAATCATAGCATTTAGAAACTAGAATTCATTTACAAAAAAGTATTTTTAGTTTTATATTATTTTACCATATAGCGCCATTTAGAAATTTTTTAAAATTATTTTTTTTCAAAATTATATTTCTCTTTTAACCTATTTTTCAGAAAATTTTAAAATATTTGTTCAATTAAATAATTGGACATAATAATAAAAATAATAATTTAGTATATTTTCTTTAAGATACTCGCCTTACTACTTTTTGGAAAATGGGACACAACAAAAAAGAAGAAAAACCCCCCAAAAATATAAATCTACGTTTCGATGGCAGGTCGGCCACCATTGTCAAGATGAAACCAAAAGAAAAAATTAAACTAAATTTTATTTGTTTTAAAAACTTGAAAATTTTGATAGCTTTTTACTTTTTATGACCTTTTGTCATAAATGACATTAGGTTATTTGACTGGTATATTAATAGTGTTCAAAAAGACAAAAAAGGTGGTATGGTGTGTTAATTGATTTTAAGTTTACCTAAATTTACTTTAGCATCAAGCATAGGTAATCATGTATTATTTAAATTAAGAGATATTGATGCTACTCATCTATCTTTACTTAATAAAATAAATGCGCTTTCCTTTATTTAACGTTTTTTTGAAGAAGTTTTCTTGCATTCCAGTTTATTATGTGGTTATTATCAAATGCGTGTTGATAGATTTTCGATTTGTGGAATTCTATGTTTTTAATGTATGTGCCATGGTTTCTCATGGGTTTGAATAAAAAATAAATTAGAAAATAATGTAAACTTGGCCAAAGAACCAAACTTTACATAAAGTCAATTCTTGAATTATTAACTTTTTGCGAAAAAACAATATATTTCCAATACAACACTGACTTTTATAAACAAACTTCTGGCATGGCCATGGGTTCACCTTAACATCATTATTAAGTAATATTTTTAATTATGAAAAATTCTGAATCCAATTTTGTACAAAATTATCATTATAAACCTTTGGTTTGGTGGAGATATATAGATGACATTTTTTCTATTAATCAACATAACATAAGTTGTCTAATTAATTTTTTAACACACATTAATACACAGGAACCCACTATTTATTTTACTTTAGAAAAAGAACACAACTCACAACTTCCTTTTTTAATATTCTAATAAAAAAATTAATAATTTGGTAACTAAAATTTACAGAAAACCTACACATACAAACAGACCCTTATATTTTAACTCTAATCACCCAATAATGGTAAAAAAAGGAGTTGTAAAAAGTCTTTTTAATAGAATTAACATAATTTGTTCTGAACAAAATATAGAAAACGAGAAAGAATTTTTTAAATATATTTTAGTTCAAAATACTTATCCTCTTGATTTTATAAACAAATGCTTTCTAAAATTAGAACAACCAAATTTAAGACAAAATCAAAATAGACCTATTACAAATCTGTTTTTACAATATTATATTCCTGGCCCTTTAATTAAAATTCAACATATAGGTAATAAATTTCTTATTCGTACTATTTTTAAAACACAAAATACTATTGGATCTCAAGTAACAAAAACAAAACCATACAATATAAAGGAAAACACAAAAAATGTTATTTATTTATAAGATCCCTTGTGAATGTAATAAATTTTATAGAACTAAAACTTCCAGACCATTGGCCAAACGCATAAAAGAACATAGAACATACATAAAATACGCAGAATTTCACAAATCGAAAATCTGTCGACACACATTTGATAATAACCACATACAAAACTGGAATGCTTCAAACGTTTTAGCAGAGGAAACTTGTTCAAGAAAACGTAAAATAAAAGAAAGTGCATTTATTCTATTAAATAAAGAGAAATGTGTAGCATCAATATCTGTTAATTTAAATATTACATGGTAACCTATGCTTGATGCTGAAGTAAATTTAGGTAAACTTAAAATCAATTAACACACCATACCACCTTTTTTTGTCTTTTTAAACACCATTAATATGCCAGTCAAAAAACCTAATGTCATTTATGACAAAATGTCATAAAAAGGTAAAAGCTATTAGTTTTTTTAGAGCAAAACTTCTTAAATTTTAGTTTAATTTTTTCTTTTAGTTTCATCTCGGTAATGGTGGCCGACTTGCCACCGAAACGTAAAATTATATTTGTGATTTTTTGAGTTTTTTGCGATCTGCAGGCTCAGTTCGTTATACCCCGAGACCCGGACCGAAGAGGTCTCATTTCCCAAAAAGTAGTATCCCAAAAAAACATACTGAAACATAAATACGCCACAGAACTATAGAACATATTTAAAAATCATGATGATTTAATAACGTTTAAATGCATATTTAGTTATTAAATT
Organism: Listronotus oregonensis; assembly: GCA_019359885.1. Taxonomy (NCBI): domain Eukaryota; kingdom Metazoa; phylum Arthropoda; class Insecta; order Coleoptera; family Curculionidae; genus Listronotus; species Listronotus oregonensis. The sequence goes on along the minus strand of JAHBCN010004932.1, from coordinate 996 downwards.
AATAAAACCTAATTTTAATTAGTCAAAATTTAATTTAAAAGGAAATCGAACTGTAAACAGAAACGCTAATTTCGAGCACATCTCCTAAATAATGTAGGGAGAATATACCCACAGCATATTGAAACCGGCATCTATGTTGATTAAATTTATGGCCCAAAGGCATTTGTGGATATACAACTATATAACAATATTTTAAAGAGGAACAAATTTAATGTAGCTAAACTTTAAACAAAATATTAAAAATTTATTTTTAAGTTAAACGTATACTAGTTGTTGTGTATATATAACAGTTTTTAATTAATATAAAATTTAAAAAATACAGTTTTTGTGAAAAATATGATATTAAGTATAAGTTAACATTGATCAACAAATAAGAAACCTTTGCGTATTTTTTTTAACTTGCTTTCTCCTAATTGATTTATTTTTAATTTATAAATATATTTGGACTTAAAAGATGTCTGTGGGAAAAAATAAAACTTATATGCGATTGTTCGTAGTTTTGGTTAAAACCAACGTTCAGAGTAAGTTTTGATTAAAAGCCACCCTTATTATAAGGAAAATTAAATAAAATGTTAGCTTATGCAAAAAGTGTTTTTGCCTCATATTTTTTATTCCAAGTGTATAACATTTTATTAAATTTATTCCTCATAATTAGGGTGGCTTATATCATATTTGAGATATCCAAAAACATCTAATTTTTTCTTTTGCAATTTTAAGTTGTATATGATTTTCTATATTTTAGGGGATGAATTTACACCTTTTTAAGGGTAGTTTGGTTAAAAGTGAACTCGAAAAATCTTTTACCCTTGAATTAAAAAATACGAAGCTATTTTTTTTTTTTTTTTTTTTGAATAAGCTAATATTTTATTTAATTTTCCTGATAAATCGGGTGTCTTACCCTTTATTTTATTGGTATAAAGTCACTCTGAACGGTGGTTGTATGTTAATTATTATTATATTTAAGATATCCTAAAACATCCAAGTTTTTTTACATTT